>APFE031276562.1:43397-128730 GCA_000404065.3 Pinus taeda | reverse complement strand
TATTAATTTTATTAATTTTTATAAATTACTAATAGTAATTTTTAAGCTCCAGGTTTATGGTAACCCATGGTATTGACCCATGGTATTCATGTGAGCATAGACTATTTAAAGGCGAAATTCTATCTTAGATCCATCTTAATTCTGGGTCTACCAAGTGCTCAGAGGGATAAATAGATTTCATCCCCCTAAGAGTGGTAGATGTGGAGTTAAGATGGATATAGGTTGGTCTTTATGATAATGAAGATATTAAATAGACTTAGGAAATTATATTGTAAAAACATCTTAAGGTGAATGGTTAAAGCATAGACATTGGACAAGTATATTTGTATACTTCTGTTTTAAACTGAAACAAATCAAGGGCTAAAAGGAATGGATTGATTGCACTAGTCGTCCTTCTATAACTTTCCAACATATGCTGGAGTAAACAGATTGTAATTTGGGTAATTTTTCTAATTGCAAACAGGAACATATAAGTGATGAATTTGAATTTTTCTTGGTTTTATATATAGTATTAGGTTTTTTCTCATGCTTTCTGTGAATGACACGGGTGAATTTTATCTTACACCCACTAGATTATCGATATGTTTTAAAGAAATGCAATGACTTCATTTGTGTATTCAATAAACACAATATTTTATAATTGAGTAAAATATTCGCCATGCCTGGTGAGAGATTTGCCAAAAAATTATATATACATATCATATTATTGATAAAATCGCCTTCCATTTTTCCTATATACCGTGGAGATTCGCCCATTTATTATACATGTAAATTTAGCGGGGTTCTTAAAATTTTCCCTGGTCACAGCCCCAAAATGTTTTTTGTTAATGCGACCAGATCTTGCCAAATCGACTCCAAAGCTTGCAAGTAGGTTTTTCATGGCTGCTCAGTCAATTTTAAAATGTTTGTAGTGTGCTTAAGGTGGGAAATTTGATGTGTTGGGTGTAGAAAAGTGAAACCCTATGCACATACCAAAATCATTCCTTAGGGTTTTTGAAGACATGTGGGTGGCTTGGTAAATATTTTCCCATTCTCCATTTGTGAAATATAGTCCCATACTCATTTGTAAAGTTTTAGCCAACATTGCAAAGGGTGCACATTACACTTTTTGCTCATTTGTCAAATTCCCTTGTGATCAAAGAAGTGACTATTTTATGCCAATCTACATAAATAGAGCTATTACCACTGTGGCTTGTTTCCTATGATGCTTTGGTACACATGTAACATGTCTAGGTTTTGAGCATACATTGAACTTTTGATTTCACTACACCTATATCAACATACATATTGCAGACATCTTGTTTTCAAAGCCATGTCAGACACAGATTCAGTTTATAAGCAGGAGGTAGAGGCTAACCGAGAGTTTTGGCTTGAGAGGGTCAACATCCACTTAGAGAAATTTCTGGCGAAGGCCAATAGAGACAAAGACATGCTCTGTCACATGAAACATCACTATTGGGCTCGCATGCATGTCGGCAAAGCAAAAATGAAGATTTTGAAAAGGAGGTTGAGCAGAGCATTAAAACGGCAAAAGAGGCTAGATCCACTTTGAGTTTTAGCCGAGGATTTTTTGGCTGGGAATGATATATGATGGAGGGTCTTCACTCCGAATTTGAGCAAATTCGGAGAAAATTTTGTCATTTTGAAATTTTTGGCTTGCAAAATAGGTTTTTTGGCTCAACGCATAGCGCGCTGCACATGACCCATAAGATTGGGAGGCCTAAATCACAAATGGGTTGTAGTTTTGGATTTGTCATGATGAATTATACATGCTCAGCTATTTCCAAATCATTTCATCAAGTTTTGGGTGACCAAAAGGCTCAAAAACATCATGAAAATCACCTTTCTGCCACCTTTTCCAACAGCAGGAAGTACCTCTGGGAAAATACAGTTTTGAGGGGGGAAATGAGCTTCAAATTGAAAAATTCCACTTGGGTTGGAAGTTCGACATCTAGGGCTTTCCAACGAGCTATCATGAGCTCAATTTGGATGTTGGGAAGTGCCCCACAAACAGGCTAAAATGTGCGCTATGCATAGGGATCAGGGGCACTATGCACACAATTTTTGGTCCAGTTTTCATTCTTTAGCTCAGGAAATGAAGCCAGTTTGACCAGTTTTGACTTGTGATGTGATTTTTTCACTCCTCTTCATGTAATTAATGAAACATGATGTTATTTTGACACTTAGTTACTTATTCTAGAAGATTCATTCACTAAAAGGTGAAAATTTAATGAATGAATTGGTTTCCTAGCTTATAAAGGCAAGTTGTTTTGACTCCCTAGATTGTAGTGCTTTGTTTAGAGTTGGTTGAAACAGCTCCTAGGATGATGAGATCAACCCCTAGAGGCAAGGGAATGGGTTGCCTTGCCTATATTATGTATTTTCTTAGTCATTTTCAGGGTTGGACTCTTGGGAATAGCTTAACACTCTATTGTGCATATTTTATCTGCAATTTTGGTAAAGGAAGACCAGTGTTTTGCAGCACTATTTGGGATTCATGTGGCTTTATGTGTTTATGGTGTGCTTCTTTCAGTATTTTTAATTTGTTTATGTGTATCGCTTTCCTTCTCTTATCTTCTGCAATTAAACCAATGAATTGTTAAGGTAGAATCCATAATTTGCTATGCTCTGCCTTTAAGTTTGTTTAATTTTCCATGTTTTCATCTGTTTAGCAAGAATCCTTGAAAGTTTATTGCTCTCCTCAACCTCTCACCAATCAGATCTATTCATTCAATCATTTTAAAGGCATCAAAACAATCACCTATCTTGCCCCAAGTAGACCTATGCAAAAACTGTGCCTCATCCCCCCACCCAAAATTGCCTTTCCCTTGAATTCAACTAAACTCCAAAAAGTCAATTTCAAAATCCTTGTACTTCATACCTAGCCTAAAATTAGTCATCAATTTAGTCATCTCGAGCCTTATTGATTACCTTTTTCCGAGATTGACTCGGAGAGAGTCCTCTCTTGTCCTCGTAGGGCAAGCTACGAGGCTGAGCGTGGTGTGATGTAGCCTTGAGTTTTACCGTATTTCAGCCTAAGGTAGATTTGAGCACTAACGGTGCCCTCTAACTATTGCGCGGGGCTTTTGCTACCCAACATTCCCCCAACACAATCATTTTGACTCGTCTCAAGTCACTCGTCAGCATAGCTAGATGCTCTGCCTTGGCTTCATGGTTTTTCCTCCTTTCAAGTGGTGATGATTGTCCTGCTACTCCTTCCTTGTCTTTTGAAATGCTTCCTTATCTTCTGCTTCATTGTTTCTACCACATCTCGCAACCAATAATATTCATTCTGCTTTGCTCAGTTAACACAGAACACCCCCTCCGAGGATTCTAGCGTGAGCAGGGGAGTTGCCACCTGGTACCACCATAGCTTCTTCTGTCCTTCATACCTGCCCTTCACACCATTTGTTGCAGCTTGTGTTGCAATTTTGCAAGACCCTCGCTACTATCCACAAGATCCTAATCTTTGAGGGACATTAGAGATGACTCATTAACAGCATTTCTACCCATGTTCACCATCTGTTCATCCTTTCATTTCTCTATTGTAGTGCGCTGACTTGCCCCTGGGTGAGACAACAGCCTCTGGACCAATTCTACTTCGTGTTCCCTCTTTTTTGAGACATCTCCTATTGGTGATGCTATAGCCTATGGAATGCCCATAGCTATCAGCAACATACTCCTTAGAGAGTCCTACCTCTCTATCTACTAGATTACTACCTTCGGGCACATACCTTGTGCATAGGTAATGAACAACTCCATATGTGTTTCGAAAATGTAGGCCACCCAATGGACTCCCCTCAGTACTTTATAAGTCATGGGAAATTCAAATGTAGTGATTATCACTCATTTCCATTCATGTAACCTTCCAGTGTGGAATTTGTAGTCGTTCATTCCATATCTGACTCGTACTATTTCTCTTAATTACCTGCCACCCACTCCCTTTTGTCGTGATGAAACCATCTTGTCATAGCTAACGGTCATCATTCCTTTTATCAGCACGTCCACGTGATCCTTCTCATGCGACCGCAACCCTTGTGTATGGTCAAATGTACGTGTATCGTAGTACTCGCACATTTTCCCCCATGCTACATTATCATCCCCCACTCTCTTGCAACTAGGTGGAGTGGTGAGACTAGCTCCTGAACAACTAGTCAAGCGGTTGGCCCGCCCACGTAGAGCTTGAGGTGACGGCCATTCACTCTTCCTGGGAAGGGGTATCCATTAAGTTTAGCGAGCTGAACCATGCCCCCATCACTGACTTCTTTGATGATATAGGGTCCAGCTAGTACATGCGGAGTTTTCTTGGGAATTTTTCAAACTTACTATCATAAAGAAATACTAGATCATTCTATTTGAAGGTGCGCACCTTGATGTGGTGATCGTGCCATTCTTTCTCCCGTTGCTTCTATACTTGCTGATGGAATCCATAGGCACAATATATTCCATAGGCATAACAACTTCCTTGCCATAAACTAACTGAAACAGTGTCTGCCCTGTCAGCTTCTTGCATGTAGTTCTGTATGCCCATAGCATGGCAGGAATTTTTAAATGCCAGTCATTTCAGCGCGCATTACAAACATTTTTTAGCGCAGTCTCCTGAATTTTGTTAAATGCCTCAACGGTCCCATTCACTTGCAGATGGTAGGGCATGCTCTGTTGATGATAGATTTGGAATTCATCAGTGACTGCGCTGATCATTTCATTCAAAAAATGTGTTCCCCTATCACTCACAAGAATTTTGGGGTAGCCGAACCTAGTCAGTATGTTCTCAAATAAGAATTTTGCTACTGTCGTAGCCATGCAATCTTTAGCCGGCTGTGCCTCGAGCCATCAGGTCAAATATTAAGTCGAAGTGATGATATAGTGCATGCCTGTCTTTCCTCGGAATTTGATAGGCCTGATGAAGTCGATTTCCCATTTCTTAAATGGTTATAGCATTATTTGTGGTTGAAGTGGCATTTCATCCCTTTGGGACAATTTGCCCATCCATTGACATGCATCACAGGCCCAAGAGTATGCTTTCGAATCTTGATGTAGAGTAGGCCACCATAATCCATTGTGGAGAATCTTCTGGGCTATGGCTCAGCCCGCATAATTTCCACCAGCAACCCCTCCATGTGCTTCAGCTAGGATCTATTCATGTTCGAATTCTGGTACATATCGACGTAATATTTCATCATTTCCCATCTTGTAAAGGTGACTTGCAATTATGGTAAAATATGTTGTACGTATTACTAATTCCTTCTTTTGCTAGACAAAATACCCTTGCGGCATAGTGCCCATAGTTAAAAAAGTGAGTAATATCTTCAAAGTGGACATTTGCAATGTGCACAGCATATAACTGGGCATTCAGGAGTCCATCTTCTAGATTTGTTGGTTCTTCACAGATCTCAATTCGGGATAGATGATCCAGACCTGCATTTAGGCATCCCAGCTTTACAACAACCTCGAAATCATACTCTTGAGATAACAACAACCATCGACAAATGTACCCCCCCAACACAGGATTATCCATTAGGTACATGTTAACATGTCCTCTGAGCAGACAATGATGGAACTTTTGGAGCGTGTACACCATCGCTAACCCCTCTTGCTTATTAGTAGATTAATTATTCTCTACTTTGGACAACCCATGACTTGCTAATGCAATCGGATAGTCTAGTCCCTCCACTCCTGGTTGAGTGAGTACCACTCCCAGCACGATATAGGACGTGTCCACATGCACATGAAACTCGACGTCACATTTTGGAAAGAGATATAGCCGCTTAAGCCATTTTCTTCTTAAGCATCTCTAGGCTTCTGTTGCACTCCTCGTTCCAGCAATAAGTAGCATCGTTTTTCAATAATTGCTCCATTGGAGCTGTAATCTAGGCATAGCTTTTGATGAACTTTCGATAGTAGCCCGTGTGTCCCAACGTGGCGCGTAGATGATTTACAATGTGTGGCGCTTGCAGATTCAATATGATAATGATCTTTGTCGAATCCACCATTAGTCCTTTCTTACAAACCACATGGCCGAGCAAGTTCCCGAAAGGGACAAGGAAAGTACATTTTTTTAATTTGAGCAAAATCTGGTGTCGTCGAAAGGTATCCAACATCAATCATAAGCTTGTGACATGTTTCTAAACTTGGCCAAATACAATCCTGTCATCCAGGTAGACTTCTAATAATTTGTGGATAAATTCCTTGAATGCGGCTACCACAATATGGGAAAATATTGCAGCCGCATTCTTCAATCCAAAGGGCATTACCGTATACTAAAAACAAACCCATTCGATAGTGAACGTTGTCTTGCTCCAATCCTCTGGTGCGATATTGATCTGATGGTAACTGAAGAACCCATCTATGAAGGAGTATGCTTCTTGCCCGCCCACATTTTTGAGTACCTCATCTGTAAAGGGTGTTGGAAATGGATCATTAACACAAGCATCATTAAACTTTCACAAATCCATGCAGATGCAGATCTCCCCCTTCTGTTTCTTCTCTTGTACGACCATAGGTCTGACCTAATCGGACTCCTCGACTAGTTCAATAATTCATGCTACCAACATCTTATCCAATTCTTCGTGGACCTTCGCTTTGTATTTTGGATTCAATCAATAGGGTCACTGCTTCACTAGCATTGCATCTGGTTTCAAAGTTATCTTCATCATCCCTAGGTCTCCTAGAATCCTCTTCAGCTCTGTCATTTTTGTAGGGAATAAATTGCTGTATTCTTGGAGCAGCTCGACGACCTTTTCCACCATGGTGTCATCCCAGTAGTCCCCAAGCATAACATACTTTGGCTCTTCCTCTGTTCTGATATTCACTTGCTTTGTTTTCAGTGGCGCTGTGATATCTAGATCTTCTCTCTCAAGGTCGCGCACCTCATGACTCCCTTTGGTTTTCGGTATATTAATGTTACGCAGGTCATCCTCATCATCTTTTTCTTGTACATTGTAACATGCTAAGGCCTGGCTCAACTGTCGTGACCAGTCTGATGGCATGACTCCTTCTGTCTCTGATTGTGTTCTGAATATGGTGGCCTTTACTAGTTGTAATGCATCGTCCATAGTATCTATCCATTGGTCTTCAAAGAGAAATGTTGACAAAAACCATTCGCGTAGAATATCCCACTCGCTAGTGCCATGCCAAAGTTATGTTTCCGTATACCAATTCCTTAGAATGACATCCAAGGTATGATAAAATAAGTACACCCATTCTGGTTGAGGCTCTGTACCATAAGCTATGGTCCATTTTCTTAGATGTATGCACAGGTTCTCCCGTCCATCATATTTCTCCATTATTCGTAGCTCAGGTTTCCCCTATCTTATCTTCATCATGCGCCTACAGCTTCGCCAATCTTCAAAGGTTCCTTCATGGGTATCCCACCATCGCACTGGTGTCATGTGCAATGCCCATTTGAGTGCATCGTATCATTGGTACTCTGGTACCACACTTTCGAATTTAACCAGGAAATCCTCTACTATTGTTAGCCTATCATACATTGGCAATTCGTGGTTCTGAGCTTTAACACAATACAGGGATTTCATCATCATATTACAGTGTAACGTGGTAGCCTCACTCACCCTATTGCACAATCGCTCATATTCCTCATATAAATCACTAGTGTATCCCTACGAGAATCTCTGCTCGTCCTGTGAAGCAATTTTGTAAATACTATCCAATACATCACCCCTCTTTTCACTATGTGCCGGTTCTGTGTAGCATTGTCCGTCTGTTGGATCTAGCGGAACAATGACCAGGAGTGACTTCTTCTCAAATATCATCTTCCTCTGTTTGAGGTTAATAACCCCATTCATATCAATGGCCCACTCTATCCCTAGCAACGCAGGGTACAGACTAGTTTCGTCCATGATTTCAATAACATCGAAATCTGTTCGGGTACTTACACCATCAATATCTACTATAATGTCGTGCAACTGTCCCACATGTAAGATCTTCTATTGTTTGGCAATTTGCAATTGGATAGGAGACCATTTTAGTGTAGGCTTACTCATGTGCTCCCAAGTCTATTTAGGTAATATGTTTGCATCACAACCCAGGTCCAGAATGACATAATCCATCTCATAGTCGCTAATCTATGCTATTAGCCGCATTTCCTGACCCATCCGTGATGTGTGTCTTCCTATTTTCTGGACTGTGCAAGGTTCACACCAACCTGCGCATCTATTAATTACTTCCTGTAACCCTCTAACTGCCTGGTTGTCGCAAAGTAGTTTTATGCATTTCTCTAAGAAGGTAGTCATCATCGAGGGATCCCTAGTTGGCTTAGGTGGATCCCTACTACCTTGAGTAGAGATGCCCATGAATCTTTCCTTAGCTTCCATATTAGTCTCCCTATCAACTTCTCTTGTGGCTACACCACGTCACAATATCATGCTAACAGTGGGTTTGTCATCGCGGGGTTCGAATCTCATCATCTGCATGTTTTGCGTTGTTGTAGGAGGCGTTACCTTCTTTTCGAAATTTTGTGCTATTAGCATGGGGCAATCTAGCAGGTCATGATCAAATTCTTCACAATCAGGACATGATACTCAAGTTGGGTTGGTACAATCCTGTGTGTAATGTCCTGGTCCTTGATAGTTGTAACAAATTAGTTGCTCGCGACCCCTTCCTAGTCCCATTCCACCCCGTTCTCAACTGCATCCCAGGAACCCACTGTGCACAAATGTTGTGGCTGGATCCTGACCCTGCACCTCAGTCTTCATTCTGTATGCCAATGTCTGGTCCATCAACATTCAAAAGCTACGACAATCTCTTTCTTTGTGACCCACCGATCTACAAAAGTTGCAAAAGAGCTGCTGGCGGTCTGGTTGTATAGATGACAATTATTTGTGTTGTGTTTTCGTCCTACTTGACAGATTGCACACCAGAGTGAGGCGATTTCACTTGGCCCTATCTGTGCCTTTGGTCACAATGGTGTCAGTCCCTCTGTGACCAAAAAGTTCACTGAGACCAGACAATTATCTTTATCATGTCCCTGGCCCCTGCACTTTATACACCATACATCCTCCCAAATTTCGGAATGTGGCATTTCATCTTGCTTTAACTTCTGTATCTCCAAACACAAATTTTGGACCTACGCTTGGATTTGCTAAACTCCCAACCTTGGGTCCTTTACCAAGGTTTCGTGCAACTGCATTGCTACTTCCAGCACTTCCGCTTGGGTTGAGATCTTATGTTCTAAAAAATCCAACTTCAGATATGGTGTTAATGATGCGACGAACCAACCGCAATGTTGTGCATCTGTCAGGGTCATGTTGGCCTCGCGAATGGTGCTTTTCAATCTCTGATCTAGATCCCACGGGGTCTCGCCAGGCATCATCATGATCTCCTTGAATCCTACAGCCAACTGCGCTTCTGTTTTTGGCTAGCTAAACTCCTTTTTCAATTCAGTATGGATGTTTTCTATCCTCGCCGTTGGGTTAATGCTTGAATAATTTATGTACCATGTTAGTGCTTGATCCTGCAGTGCGCTAAGTAATATGGCTTTCTTGATGTTATCATCCATGACATGATGCATGTTCCATACTGATGTTAGTACAAACAAAATTTGTTTTGGGTCTTCGCCTCTGGCTGCCTTAAATACTGGTAACTAAATTATGTTCGCCATCGTTACCCTTGATCTATTACCGTCCTTAATCCTCTTGAATTTTCAACTTTCTTTCTCTATAGGGTCCCTGCGTCCCACACCTAAACACCCTTTAGGCAAATCCTGGTCCTAGCAATGGAACCATTTGTTGGCTGCTATGGGCCTGACCAACTTTAGGAAGGGTTATTTATCCAAACAAATCCTACAGCTACCGGCCCTTTCAGCAACAGCCCGTGGAGCGCAGACTAAGGTCTCACCCAAGGTAGCAGGGGAGGGTGCTGGAACCAGGTTTCTGCACCCTAGGGATGTCTTGGTGTGGTCTAGGAGGTTCGTACATTGGTTTACAGATTTGTGTTGTTTGGTACTTGCAGTAATTCAGAGTGATTATATTTTTCTTATCATTGTGTTGTTCTACTCTTATGGTTCAGAGCTATTCAACAAGGTCTTTAAGCAAATATTTAACCAACATAATCAATTCGCCCATAAAATAAACCCAAATTCGCATACACTTATCACATTTACATTAACCAGATATAGAAAGGTAAACCATAAGGACAGATGAGTGATAACACAGAATGTACAGAATCAAATTTATCTTTATTATTATTCTCCACCAATACATACAGATCTACCCTGCGCACTCAACTGCAGGGGTTCGTGCACACAACTGCAGACTTTCCAGGCCTCTGTGCACACAGTTGTATAGCCTCTACCTACTACCCAGCCCTCGACTCAGACTTACAGACGCTTTCAAACTATCTTCTTTAGGAACCCATTACATTTCATCCTCTCTAGAACTATCTTTCCCTCATAGAGCCACGCTCTATTTATACCCTTCCCTAGCCCATGATCCCTGTGCGGGTGGACTCTATTTATCTTTCTTTACATTACTTTCAGGCAGACTACCCGTTGAATCAACCTACTATAATTCGTGCTACGTGCTTTTAGCAGAGTCTTTCCCTAACTTTACCCAAAATGTCCAGTGTCGCACCCTCTAACCATTACATGGGGCTTTCGCTACCCAACAGGTCCCTATCACTTCACTTCGCATCACATACCATTTTCAGTGCTTTGCACACTTTGTTAAATGCTTCCACGTGGATAATATTCTCCATGCTCGTTCTCTCCACACTTTGTTGTTCTAGCCTAAGGAACCATTCATGCATTTCCCCCCCAACACATGCTTATTAACTATATTTCCGAACACGAAGTTCATGTGCATCCACGTAGGTTGTTTACCATATGCATGTACTGACCTGGATAGATGTGTGCGGGGACCACCTTTTCCATCATATTTATCCACCAATTGCACTATAGGTTTCCCAAACCATGAGTGCATCATCCTCCTACATGCACAGCATCATACAAAGCTCCCTTTTTGCGTACCCCACCACCTCGCGGGCATAGCGCACAATACCCAATTCAAGGCCTGGAAACTTTGCTTTTCCAGTGACTCCCTTTTGAATCTATCCAAGAAAGTATCTACCTCACCTAATCCATCATAAGTAGGGATATCTCTCACTTCTGTTGATATGCAATGTAGCGATCTTGTCATCATATTACAATTCAATGTGGTTACCTCATGTAACCGGTTCTACCATCACTCTATCTCCTCATCAAAATCCTACGTACAGGAGCTTTCATGCTCCCATGAGATCCATCCATCCATGGTGGGATTTACCCAATCTTTCTCTCGCACAATTATTTTGTAGATGCAGCCCAAATCATTGTCACTTTCATAGTCATGCACCGACTCTGTATAGAACGATCCCTCAATGGGGTCAAAGGGGATAACTACGCACAAAGACTTCTTCTCAAAAATCATCTTCCGCTTCTTCAGGTTAATCACCCCATTCATATCAGTGGCCCAATCAATTCCTAAGAGTGCGAGGTAGGGATTGATGTCATCAACACGCTCGCTCCCTCAATATCCATGGTGATTCCCTGCAATCTTCCCATAGGTATTATCTTTTGCTAGTTCGCCATTCGCAGCTGAATATGAGGCCATTACACCATAGGCCTTCCCATGTGCTCCCATGTTTGCTTTGGCAGAACATTCATTTCCGATCCTAAATCCAAAATCACTTGGTCCATCTCATATTGATCTGAAATCACCCGTAAATGAGCTCAAAGAATTAAGGAAGGTATTACAGACTCATGTGTTTGGGTGTGCCTATGTTATTTTATGCAACGGATCAATAAGATTGTGAAATAAACAGACACTAAAACAGTAAGAGAAACATAGTAAGAAAACACATAAAACACAACAAGCTTAATAAGGAGTTCACCCTACGTCTCCTGGTCCAACCTTCAGTCGAGGCCTTTCTATAGTGTCTTAAAAGCATAATTTTTACAAATATGAGCTCAATTTGAGTCTCACTTAACAAACGATGATCAGTAGGATTGTACTTGGATCCCACAAGTCTCTAGAGTACACAGACTCCCCTTACTGAATCTCGACCTCAAATGGTCTTAGTGGTATGAATCCAATATAGTACTCAATACATGACAACTATGCACAGAAGAGTTGCTTGAACCTCTCAAGCCTTCTCTAGAGTTCACAGACTCTCGACTCTCTCTGTCTCTGTCTGCCTGATGTTGCCTTTGCTCTGCAGGTCAATTCGACTTCTCTGTTCTCTACAATTTTCTTCTTTCTCTTTCTGCCTGATTCATCTTACTCTTTATCTATTCATGACTTAAATTCAATCTGCTCCCTAACTATTCGTTTCCGCTCCCAGCTCCCTGGATCTCCTGCCTCTGTTCGCTTGAATTCCCCCGGTCTACATCATCATCACTCTGTAACGCTTCACAAAGATGTGGCCACCTATTTCCTCACAAACTGAGTGTCAGTTCTCTTTGAATGGTTTTTATTTCTATTGTTCCAAGGTTGTTCATGAAATTGATTCCTCTGCCAACTCATTGATCATAACGGACCTCAAATCTCATGTGACTCAGCCTATTTCTTCGTCAAATCTGGTCATCCGTTGGATCATTTCTTTATCGTTGATCTAGAGCTTCCAGATCCTATGGTCTCTATCCATATCGAGAGGGTAAGTAGCATGACCTTTACCCATCTGATCTGAGTGGTTTTATCTCTCATCCACTGGATGCGTGTCACCCAGTGCATGGCATAGGGTGGGACTTGGCCAAACCTGTTTACTGCTTGAAGCTCTTCCGATGTCCTACTAGTTTTAGTACAGGTCCTGCCTTTTGACAGAATCAGTGATTTCCATACGGTTTTATGCTTTCCTCGGGACCAAGTGCTTGGGAGCTTTCCTTCACTGTGGGGAGACCCTAATCACGTATCAAAAACTACCTCTATTTTTGTATTTGACCTCTCGTTTGTCAATTTGTACTAGTGCGCAGTTACCATGTGCCAATAGTCTATGTTCTTTGACCGAGTGTCCTCGTTGCTATGTGCTGACCACAAATTGCCATTGTTTAGAGGTTATTTTTGATAACCTCGACATCCATAAGAATTTGAAACTTTTGCATGAGCTTTCATAGAGTTTGGGAAACTTTAAGAGAGTTTAAGGATCTAATTCGGATCACAGCCTTCCCACTGAAAAAAAAAAATTGGACCACCAAAAGCTGGTTTTCAAGCATCAAGTAAGTGAGGGTATAACTGTCTCACTTGTCCAATCTCTATCCACTTTGCGCTACTTGGCTTTGAACCCTTGAGTCCAATCTTGAGGTACTAAACATCGCCCCTGCACGTCGTCCTCACCTTCCTGTCCAGAAATTTGTCTTCCTATAATTCATTGAGATATTCAGGTAACAGATCATTAATAAAAGGTAATTGACTCTACTCTTCGGGACCTTCAGTTAATGAAGGTTCAAATAGTCTCAAGCTATCTGCATTAATGACTGAGTAGATGTGCATTTAAACTGGTAAATCAAGGTGAAAAGCATTCTCACCAATTTTCTCAAGTATCTTGAAAGGTCCATACCTTATTGGCTTTAGCTTTTTACCTTCACCTTGCATTCTGTCTTTGCTAATATACAACCAAACATGATCACCAACTTGGAAACTATGCTCCCTCTTAAGCTTGCCATGCCTTGCCTTGTATTTGGCTTGGCTCTTTTCTAGTTGTTCCTGCACTACCTGTTGAATCTCTTGGATTTGTTCAATGAACTTGGTTTCCTTGTCCACATCACTGTGTCCATCAACTGTTATCTCATTACCAAAGACAAAATCCAAGGAAGACCTTGGTGTGAAACCAAAATAGGTCTCAAAAGGAGATCTCTATGTAAAATAATGTTTAGCTCGATTGTAAGCATGTTGCACATAATATAAATGTTCATCCCAAAGTTTAGGATGCTTGTTGCAATAGCCTCTGAGCAACTGGATCATTGTCCTTTTGACCACTTATGTTTGGCCATCTGTTTGCGGATGAGAGGTTGTGCTCTTCTTTAGTTTGGTGTCCATCAGTTCCCAAAGACTCAACCAAAACTTTCCGAACAAATCGAGTGTCTTAATCAGATATAATGGAAGTGGGTAATCCAAAATGAGCTCATACATGCTGAAAGAACAACTTTGTAGTTTGTTCAGCTATAATCTATTTGTTACAAGGCATCAAAACACACATTTTGCTTAACCTATCCACAACAACATATAAATAGTCATGATCTTTCCTAGATTTATGGAGTCCTCCAACAAAATCATGGAAAAACTTTCCCAAGGATGCAAAGGAACTGGTAGTGGAGTGTACAAGCCTAATTTTCTATTGTTGGGCTTGCTTTTAGCACACATGGTACATCATCTTACATATCTAGAAACTGTCCCATTCATTTTTGGCCAATAACAAAATATTTGCAGCTGTGCAACTATTTTACTTACACCAAAGTGACCTAATAGTAGAGAAGTGTGTGCTTCTCGAATTATCTTTACTCTTTCAGTTTGTATAATGCATAGCTTCCCAAAATCATACAAGAGTCAGTCCTTAACATGATAATCCAATCCTTCTACTTGTTTGCCTTGACTTAAAGTTGCATATACATCTTTAAAATCTATATCTTGAGCATATGTTTCAATGTAGCTCTCATGCAATAATGAATTATGCTTAAGTATAGTAGATGCATTTATAATTGGTCTAGACAACATATCTGCAACTTTATTGTGTATGCCCTTTTTATATCTAATGACTAAATGAAAATGTTGTAGAAAACCCATCCATCTATAATGTCTTCATTGTTGCAACTTAGTTTGGGAGTGTAGATATTGAAGTGATTGATGATCGGTTTGTATAAGTGTCTCTTTGTCCATTAAATAATGTTTCCACTTTTTCACACTCTGTATTAATGCATACAATTATTTATCATATGTGGGAAAGTTAACTACTACAGAATTAAATGTCTCAGAATGATAACATATGGGTTTACCGTGTTGAATCAACATTGATCCCATGGCAAAGTCACTGTCATCCGTTTGAATCTCAAATGGTATTTGAAGATTGAGCAGTGCTAGTACTAGTGTTTTACTAATCTTTTCTTTCAAGGTGTCAAAGGATTTCTAATGTTTCCTCTCCACTGAAACACCTTGTTCAATCCCGTTAAAGCATGTAAGGGAGTTGCAATTAAGGCAAAGTTAGAAATGAACTTTCTCCAATATTGTGCTACTCCTAAGAAGCTTCTAACTTCTGTAGTAGATTTGGGTTTAGGCCAGTTTACAATGACTGCAACCTTAGAGGGATCTATCATCAATTCACCACCGTTACTATATGTCCCAAATAATTCGAAGATGTTTTGCCAAATTCATATTTTGAGAGTTTAACATAAAGATTTTCTCTTTTCAAAACATCTAGGGTCTACTTAACATGCTTTAAATTTTCTTCCCACGTTTTGCTAAATATAAGAATGTCATCCAAATATACAATAGTAAAATCATCAAGAAAAGGTTTGAGTACATTATTCATTACTCTCATGAAAGTACCAGGAGCGTTAGTTAAGCCAAAAGGCATAACTAGCTACTCATACAATCCCTGCTTTGTTTTGAAAGCAGTCTTCCATGCATCTTGCTCTACAACTATGACCTGATGATATCCACTATGCAAGTCCAACTTGGAAAAATGAAAAACTTCTTTCAATTGATCTAATAGATCATCTATGCGAGGAATGGGATAACGATTTTTTATCATTATCTTATTCAGTGCACAGTAATCAATGCACATTCTCCATGAGCCATATTTATTTCTCACCAAGACAATTGGAGACCCGCATGGTGATGTGCTAGGTCTGATGAACCCCTTCTCGAGAAACTCCTGCACCTACTTCTTCATTTCTGCATTCTCTAAAGCAGAAAACCTGTGCATTCTAATCTTAGGCAAGGGAGCATCTTGCTGCAAATTAATATCATGCACTGTTTCCTTTTTGGGTGGCAAACCTTTAGGTTCTTGAAACAAGATATCATATTCTGAAACAACTTCTTCTAAATCAGCTTGTTGTTTAGCATCACAACCCTCAAATACATTGGTTTTATCAAGTGTCTTTTCCTTTACAACCATCAGTAAAAATTGTTTGCATGAATTTACAATTTGTTTCATATGCCCTGAGTTTATGAGTGTATAATTATTCTTGAGCCTATGAGCCCTTACAATATATTCGATTCCATCTTTAACGAGTAGATACTTGTTCTTAGCTCTATAGACAATAAATTTTCTATCATACAAGTAAGGACTTCCTAAAAAAATTCCACATATATCCAAAGGAACTATCTCTAACTCAACCTCATCTACAAATGTTGAACCAAAAGAAAGCTGAAGTTTACATTGTCTAGTCACTTGTAGTTGTCCTTTATCACATAGCCAACATAACGGGTATGGCTTCTTGTGAGGTGTAGTCAGTAATACCAACTTCTTTACAATTGCTTCAGAAATTAAATTTACTTGTGAGCCACTCTAAAATAAAGTATCAACCTTTTGATGCTTGGAAATAACTCGAATATGAAAAATATCATGTCTTTTTCACTTGTTTTCTTCATTTTCAATAGATTGTACAGAATTACAAGTAGGTTCTTTCGAATTTTTACCTTTTATAACTATGGTTGTGATTGTTGCTTCATTTCCCGAGTCTTACCCCAAATCCTTTTGAATAGTTGTAGTAGTATTCTTCTTCTTGTCCTCGAACTTCTTAGGTCTCAACTTCGGATGTAGAATCCAAAAATGCTCATCATCATGCCCATCCTTCTTATGGTGAGTGCATGAAGACTTTCTTTTCTGTACATTGTTTGTCTTCCTCTCTTTCCATTTCTGTTTTCTTTTCTCCTTATTCTTTCTTGTAGTGGGTTGGGATGATCCCCCAACTTCTGGGTTCCCATTCTTACCTCTAGCTTCTAGATGTGTAGCATGAATGGATACCTCATCTATACTAGTGGGATTAAACATGAGGATGGTGTGCCTCATGTAGTTGTGTAGACCACTCATGTACTTCAACAGAGTCTCAGGTGAGTCTAATGAAATTCCTAGAATCAAAGCTCTTTTCCTAAATTATTGGGTGTAACCTTGTACACTTTGCCCTTTCAATTGGCGAAGAGTTTTCTAGCTCATCATCGCTTGTTGCATGTAAGCTAGTGGATAGAACTACCTTTTGATTACAGAAACAAATTCTCTCTGGATAGAAACAATCTTACCATGTTTCTTCATGTCAACTTGCATTATGCCTTCCAACCATACCAAGGCAGTGCCTCCAAGGTGTAGGCTGGCCAGCTGAATCTTACTTTTGTCTAAGTCAATGCTTTGCACTCTACAATAAACATCAATCTGTCTGATCCAATTATCCAGCTTCTCTACATTCAACTCTCCATCATATATTGGTAAATCAAATTTAACATCTAATTTAATCAAAGATGTCTTTTTTTTACTTTTAGGGATATTAGGAGGTGTGAGAAATTTTTCTTCTTTCCCTTTTCTTTTAGAGTTGTCATGGAGGAGAGATTCTTCTACTCCTTTGTCTTGTTTGGAGTGTAATGAATCTTCATCTCTATGTTTCCTAAAGTCCCTATACATTTCCTCCACCATTGACTTCAAGGTCATAAAACTATCCGTGAACTAGGAATTTGATTCCAACGGATTTTCTTCTGACATTTTCTTCTTGGAATAGACTCTTCCAATTTCTGGGCTAGTTTCAACCAACTCTCCTTCTCCTAATTTAAGCTTTAATCTAGTTAGCATTCAACAACGAAATCTAGCACAAGCTTTTCTAACCTTAATAACCTAGGAGCTCTGATACCACTTGATCTAAAATCACCTATAAATAACCTCAGAGAATTAATGAAGGTATTACAGACTCATGTGCTGGGGTGTTCCTATGTTATTTTATGCAATGGATCGATAAGATTGCGAAATACATAAACACTGAAACAATAAGATAAACATAGTAAGAAAACACATAAAACAAAAGAAGCTTAATAAGGAGTTCACACAATTCTCTTGGGCTACATCTCCTGGTCTAGCCTTGAGTGGTGGCCTTTCTATTGTGTCTTAAAAGTAGAGTTTTTACAAATATGACCTCAATTTGAGTCTCACTTAATAGATGATGATTAGTAGGATTATACTTGGATCCCCCAAGTCTCTAGAGTACACAAAATCCCCTTACTGAATCTCGACCTCAGTTGGTCTCAATGTTATGAGTCTAATCTCGTACTCAATACCTGATAGGTATACATAAAAGAGTTGCTTAAACCTCTCAAGTCTTCTCTAGAGTTCATAGACTCTCAGACTCTCTCTATCTCAGTTGGTTCAATGCTTCCTTTTCTCTGCAGGTTGGCTCGACTTCTCTATTTTATGCAATTTGGTTCTCTCTTTTTGCTTGCTTCATTTTACTCTCTGTTTGTTCGTGACTTAAATTCATTCCACTTCTGGACTGTTTGTTTCCACTTCCCAACTCCCTAGATATCCTTCCTCTATCTGCTTGAATTCCCCTACACTGCATCATCATCACTATGTAACGCTTCACAGAGAGGTCGTCACCTGTTTCCTCATGAACTGAGAGTCAGTTTTCTTTGAGCGGTCGTTATTTCTGTTGCTCCAAGATTGTTCATGAAACTGATTCCTTTGCCAACTCATCGATCATAATGGACCTCAAATCTCATGCAACTCAGCCTATTTCCCCGTCAAATCCGGTCATCCATCGGATCATTTCTCCACCATTGATCTAGAGCCTCCAGATCCTATGGTCTCTGTCCATATCGAGTGGGTAAGTAGCATGAAATTTACCCATCTGATGTGAGTGGTTTTATCTCTCATCCATCGGATGTGTGTTGCCCAGTGCATGGCATAGGGCAGGACTTGGTCGAACCTGCTTACT
The DNA here is from genome assembly GCA_000404065.3 of Pinus taeda. Classification (NCBI taxonomy): domain Eukaryota; kingdom Viridiplantae; phylum Streptophyta; class Pinopsida; order Pinales; family Pinaceae; genus Pinus; species Pinus taeda. The sequence goes on along the minus strand of APFE031276562.1, from coordinate 109,829 downwards.
GCTTGAAGCCCTTCTGATATCCTGCTAGTTTTAGTGTAGGTCCCGCCTTTTGACAGAATCAGTGATTTCTGTACTGTTTTATGCTTTCCTCGGGACCAAGTGCTTGGGGGCTTTCCTTCATTGAGGGGACGCCCTAATCACATATCAGAAACTACCTCTATTTCTGGATTTGATCTCTTGTTTGTCAATTTGTACCAGTGCACAGTTACTATGTGCCAACGATCTATGTGCTTTGACCGCGTGTCCTCGTTACTCTGTGTTGACCACAAATTGCCATTGTTTAAAGGTTATTTTTGATAACCTCGACATCCATAATACTTTGAAACTTTGGCATGAGTTTTTACAGAGTTCGGGAAACTTTAAGAGATTTTAAGGATGTAATTCAGATCACAGCCTTCCCACTGAAAAAGCTTTAGGACCACCAAAAGTTGGTTTTCAAGCATTGAGTAAGTGAGGGTATAGCTGTCTCACTTGTCCAATCTCTATCCACTTTTCACTGCTTGTCTTTGAACCCTTGAGTCCAATCTTGAGGTACTCAACATCTCCCCTGCATGTCGTCCTCACCTTCCTGTCTAGAACTTTGTCTTCCTGTTGTTCATTGAGATATTTAGGTAATAGATCATTAATAGAAGGTAATTGACTCTACTCTTCGAGATCTTCAGTTAATGAAGGTTCAAGTAGTCTCAAGCTGTCTGCATTAACGACTGTGTAGATGTGCATTTAAGCTGGTAAATCAAGGCGAAAAGCATTCTCGCCAATTTTCTCAAGTATCTTGAAAGGTCCATACCTTATTGGCTTTAGTTTTTTACCTTCACCTGGCATTATGTCTTTACTGATATACAACCAGACATGATCACCAACTTGAAAACTATGCTCCATCCGATGCTTGTCATGCCTTGCCTTGTATTTGGCTTGGCTCTTTTCCAGCTGTTCTTGTACTGCCTAGCGAATCTCTTGGATTTGTTCAATCAAATTGGTTGCCTTGTCCACATCACTGTGTCCATCAACTATTATGTCATTAGCAAAGACAAAATCTATGGAAGACCTTGGTGTGAAACCAAAATAGGTCTCGAAATGAGATCCCTATGTAGAATAATGTTTAGTTCGGTTGTAAGCATGCTGCACATAACATAAATGTTCATCCCAAAGTTTGGGATGCTTGCTGCAATAGCCTCTGAGCAACTGGATCATTGTCCTTTTGACCACTTCTATTTGGCCATCTGTCTGTGGATGAGAGGTTGTGCTCTTCTTTAGTTTGGTGTCCATCAATTCCCATAGACTCGACCAAAAATTCCCAACAAATCGGGTGTCTTGATCAGATATAATGGAAGTGGGTAATCCAAAATGAGCTCATACATGCTGAAAGAACAACTTTGCAGTTTGTTTAGTTATAATCTGTTTGTTACAAGGCATCAAAACACACATTTTGTTGAACCTATCCACAACAACATATAAATAGTCATGATCTTTCCTAGATTTATGGAGTCCTCCAACAAAATCATGGAAACACTTTCGCAAGGATGCAAAGGAACTGGTAGTGGAGTGTACAAGCCTAATTTTCTATTGTTGGGCTTTCTTTTAGCACACATGGTACATCATCTTACATATCTAGAAACTCTCCCATTCATTTTTGGCCAATAACAAAATATTTGCAACTGTGCAACTATTTTACCTACACAAAAGTGCCCTGATAGTAGAGAAGTGTGTGCTTCTCGAATTATCTTTACTCTTTTAGTTTGTGGAATGCATAGCTTCCCAAAATGATACAAGAGTCAGTCCTTAACATGATAATCTGATCCTCCTACTCGTTTTCCTTGACTTAAAGTTGCATATACATCTTTAAAATCTATATCTTCAGCATATTTTTCAATGTAGCTCTCATGCAATAATGAATTATGCTTAAGTATAGTAGATGCATTTATAATTGGTCTAGACAACATATCTGCAACTTTATTGTGTATGCCCTTTTTATATCTGAAGAATAAATGAAAATGTTGTAGAAAACCCATCCATCTATAATGTCTTCATTGTTGCAACTTAGTTTGGGAGTGTAGATATTGAAGTGATTGATGATCAGTTTGTATAATTGTCTCTTTGCCCATTAAATAATGTTTCCACTCTTTCACAGTCTGTACTAATGCATACAATTCTTTATCATATGTGGGATAGTTAACTACTACAGAATTAAATGTCTCAGAATGATAACATATGGGTTTACCATGTTGTATCAACACTGCTCCCATGGCATAGTCACTGGCATCTATTTGAATCTCAAATGGTCTTTGAAGATCGAGCAGTGCTAGTACTAGTGTTGTACTAATCTTTTCTTTCAAGGTGTCGAAGGCTTTCTATTGTTTTCCTCCCCACGGAAACACCTTGTTCAATCCTGTTAAAGCATGTAAGGGAGCTGTAATTAAGCAAAAGTTAGAAATGAACTTTCTCCAATATTATGTTGCTCCTAAGAAGCTTCTAACTTCTGTAGCAAATTTGGGTTTAGGCAAGTTTACAATGACTGCAACCTTAGAGGGATCTATCTTCAATTCACCACCGTTACTATAGGTCCCAAATAATTAAAAGATATTTTTCCAAATTCACATTTTGAGAGTTTAACATAAAGATTTTCTCTTTTCAAAACATCTAGGGTCTACTTAACATGCTTTAAATTTTCTTCCCACGTTTTGCTAAATATAAGAATGTCATCCAAATATACAATAATAAAATCATCAATAAAAGGTCTGAGTACATTATTCATTACTCTCATGAAAGTACCAGGAGCGTTAGCTAAGCCAAAAGGCATAACTAGCCACTCATACAATCCCTGCATTGTTTTGAAAGAAGTCTTCCATGCATCTTGCTCTACAACTATGACGTGATGATATCCACTATGCAAGTCCAACTTGGAAAAATAAAAAAATTCTTTCAATTGATCTAATAGATCATCTGTGCGAGGAAGGGGACGACGATTTTGATCATTATCTTATTCAGTGCGCAATTACAATCAATGCACATTCTCCACGAACCATCTTTCTTTCTCACCAAGACAATTGGAGACCCACATGGTGATGTGCTAGGTCTGATGAACCCCTTCTTGAGAAACTCCTGCACCTGCTTCTTGATTTTTGCATTCTCTAAAGCGGACAACCTATGCATTCCGATGTTGGGCAAGGGAGCATCTTGCTGCAAATTAATATCATGCACTATTTCATTTTTGGGTGGTAGACCTTTAGGTTCTTGAAACAAGATATCATATTCTGAAACAACTTCTTCTACTTCAGCTTGTTGTTTAGCATCACAACCCTCAAATAAATTGGTTTTATTAGGTTTCTTTTCCTTTACAACCATCAGTAACAATTGTTTGAATGAATTTACAATTTGTTTCATCCGCCCTGAGTTTGTGGGAGTATAATTATTCTTGAGCCTATGAGCCCTTACAATATATTCGATTCCATCTTTAATGAGTAGATATTGGTTCTCAGCTCTATAGACAATAGATTTTCTATCATACAAGGACTTCCTAAAACAATTGCACACATATCCAAAATAATTATATCTAACTCAACCTCATCTACAAATGTTGAACCAAAAGAGAACTGAAGTTTACATTGTCTAGTCACTTGTAGTTGTGCTTTATCACCTAGCCAACCTAACGGGTATGGATTCTTGTGAGGTGTAGATAGTAATACCAACTTCTTTACGATTGCTTCAGAAATTAAATTTACTTGTGAGCGACTATCAAACAAAGTATCAATCTTTTGATGCTTGGAAATAACTCGAATATGAAAAATCTCATGTCTTTTTCACTCATTTTCTTCATTATCAGTAGATTGTGCAGAATTACTAGTAGATGCTTTAGAGTTTTTACCTTTTATACCTATGGCTGCAATTGTTGCTTCATTTCCTGAGTCTAACCCTAAATCCTTTCGAATAGCTATATTAGTCTTCTTCTTCTTGTCCTTGAACTTCTTAGGTCTCAACTTCGAATGTAGAGTCCAACAATGCTCATCATCATGCCCATACTTCTTACAGTGAGTGCATGAAGACTTGCTTTTCTGTACAATGTTTGTCTTCCTCTCTTTCCATTTCTATTTTCTATTCTACTTATTCTTTCTTGTAGTGGGTTGGGATGATCCCCCAACTTCTTGGTTCCCATTCTTACCTCTAGCTTCTAGATGTGTAGCTTGAATGGATACATCATCTATACTAGTGGGATTAAACATGAGGATGGTGTGCCTCATGTAGTTGTGTAGACCACCTATGTACCTCAACAGAGTCTCAGGTCAGTCTAATGAAATTCCTAGAATCAAATCTCTTTTCCTAAATTCTTGGGTGTAACCTTGTACACTTTTCCCTTTCAATTAGCAAAGATTTTTCCAACTCATCATGGCTTGTTGCATGTAAGCTAGTGGATAGAACTGCTTTTTGATTGCAGAAACAAATTCTCTCCAGACAGAAAGAATCTTACCATGTTTCTTCATGTCAGCTTGCATCCTGCCTTCCCACCATACCAAGGCAGTGCCTCCAAGGTGTAGGCTGGCCAGCTAAATTTTACTTTTGTGTGAGTCAATGCTTTGCACTCTGCAATAAACATCAATATGTCTGATCCAATTATCCAGCTTCTCTACATTCAACTCTCCATCATATATTGGTAAATTAAAGTTAACATCTAATTTAATCAAAGATGTCTTTTTTTTACTTTTAAGACTATTAGGAGGTATGAGAAATTTTTCTTCTTTCCCTTTTCCTTTAGAGTTGTCATGGAGGAGAGATTCTTCTACTCCTTTGCCTTGTTTGGAGCCTAATGATTCTTCATCTCTATGTTTCCTAAAGTCCCTATACATTTCCCCCACCATTGACTTTAAGGTCATAAAACTATCCATGAACTAGGAATCTGATTCCAAGGGATTTCTTCTGACATTTTCTTCTTGGAATAGACTCTTCCAATTTCAGGGTTAGTTTCAACCAACTCTCCTTCTCCTAATTTAAGCTTTGATCTAGTTAGCATTCAACAACAAAATCCAGCACAATCTTTTCTAACCTTAATAACCTAGGAGCTCTGATACCACTTGATCTATCACCCATAAATGACCTCAGAGAATTAATGAGGGTATTACAAACTCATGTGTTGGGGTGTGCCTATGTTAATTTATGCAACGGATCGATAAGATTATGAAATACATAGACACTGAAACAATAAGATAAACATAGTAAGAAAACACATAAAACAAAAGAAGCTTAATAAGGAGTTCACTCAATCCTCTTGGGCTACGTCTCCTGGTCCAGCCTTCAGTGGTGGCCTTTCTATTGTGTCTTAAAAGTAGATTTTTTACAAATATGAGCTCAATTTGAGTCTCACTTAACTGATGATGATCAATAGGATTATACTTAGATCCCCCAAGTCTCTAGAGTACACAGACTCCCCTTACTGAATCTCGACCTCAACTGGTCTCAATGGTATGAGTCTAATCTGGTACTCAATACCTGATAGGTATACACAAAAGACTTGCTTAAATCTCTCAAGCCTTCTCTGGAGTTCACAGACTCTTGGACTCTCTTTGTCTCAGTCAGCTCAATGCTTCCTTTTTTCTACAGGTCAGCTCAGTTTCTCTGTTCTATGTAATTTGCTTCTCTCTCTTTTTTCTTGCTTCTTCTTACTCTCTGTTTATTCGTGACTTAAAGTCAATCTGCTCCCTCACTATTTGTTTCCACTTCCCAGCTCCCTAGATCTCCTGCCTCTATCTGCTTGAATTCCCCTGCTCTGCATCATCATCACTGTGTAACACTTCATAGATAGGTGACCACATGTTTCCTCATGAGCTAAGTGTCAGTTCTCTTTGAACGGTCATTATTTCTATTGCTCCAAGATTGCTTGCAAAACTGATTCCTCTACCAACTTATCGGTCATACCGGACCTCAAATCTCATGTGACTCAGCCTATTTCCTTGTTGAATCCAATCATCCATCATATCATTTCTCCGCCATTGATATGGATCCTCTAGATCCTATGGTCTCTGTCTGTATCAGGAAGGTAAGTAGCATGACCATTACCCGTCAGATGTGAACAGTTTTCTCTCTCATCCGCTGGACACATGTCACCCAGTGTATGGTATTGGGCGGGACTTGGTCGAACCCACTTACTACTTGAACCCCTTCCAATATCTTGCTAGTTTTAGTGTGGGTCCCACCTTATTACGAAATTGGCAATTTCCGTATGGTTTTATGCTTTCCTCAGGACCGAGCACTTAGGGGATTTCCTTCATTAAGGGTGATTCCCTGTGATACGCAAGCCGTAATTGTGTATCAGAAACTACCTCTGTTTCTGGATTTGACCTCTGTTTTTCAATTTGTGCCATTGCACAGTTACCATGGGCCAACGGTCTATGCGCTTTGACCGAGGGTCCTCGTTACTCCATGCTAACCACAAATTGCCATTATTTAGAGGTTATTTCTGATAAGATTGACATCTATAAGACTTTGAAATTTCAACTTGAGTTTCTACAGAGTTTGGGAAAATTTAAGAGAGTTTAAGGATCCAATTCAGATCACATATTCTCCAATCTGTGTGGTTAACCTCATTTCCCTTCCCGTCCTCGTCATATGCTTTCTAATATTCTAGACTATGTGTAGTTCTCCTAGCGTGGTCTCAACGCATTTGTTAATGAGTTCATGTAGTCCCTTTACAGCCTTATTGTTGCACAATAGCTTCATGCATGTTGTCAGGAACATTGTAAGCATAGATGGGTCCATTTCCAACTTTGGTCTATCTTTTCTTCCTAAAGTGGAGGCATCAATGAAGCTCTTCTTAGCTTCCATGAAGGTTTCCTTAACGTGCTCCAAATCAAACTCTTCTTCTTTTGTCAAAGCCTTGCAAACCCAAGTACTATCTTTGGGTTGTTTTCCTTTATCATCTCTTGTCACAATTCCAGTTCGAAGCACAATGTTCACATTTGGATCTTCCTCGCATGACTCAGACCTCATCATCTGTAGGTTCTAAGTCAAGGGAGGCGATAGTGCTCTCTAGTCGCATATCCTAGCTATCAGTGTAGGACAATCTTTTATCTCCTGATCAAACAACGTACAATACAGACATGATGGACACGTTGGGTTCGTACAATCATGGGCATAATATCGTGGCCCTCCACAATTGTAGCATATCAACTATCCGCAACCTCTTCCAGGTCCTCCTCCACCTCGGCCTTGTCTGCGCCCCTGAAATCCTATTCTCACCACTCCTATATTCAGGTCTAAGGGTCGCGATTCGGCCTGAACTCTGTAGGTGGGAGTTATATTCATCATTAACTCATAGCTTCTACAAGTGTGCTCATCATGTCCCATTGATCTACAAAAGTTACAGAACAATTGCTACGAATTTTGTGTATGCTTCTATAACAAATGACAGTTGTCCGTAGCATGTTTCCCTCCTATTTGACAAATCACACACCACAAGGTAGGTGTCACGTTAGGTCCTACTTGTGCCTTTGGTCTTAATGGCATCGGTCCTCCTCACGCGAGTTAATTCACGAACACCAGGAAGTTATCCTTATCATGACCCTGACACATGCATTCTATGCACCACACCTCTTCACACACTTCTGGTCATGCTGTTCTATCCTATTTCAGACTCTACATCTCAAGGCATAAGTTTTTCAACTAAGCATGGATCTGCTAAACTCCCAAGTTAGGATCCTGCATTGGGGTCTCATGTAGTCTCATCGTGATCTCCAAGGCTTCTGCTTGAGTCATTAACCTTTGCTACAATATCGTGTTCCTCAGATGCGGTGTTAGCGATGCTACAAACCATTCATGGTGCTATCCATTTGTCAAAGTCATATTATCTTCGTGAATTGTACACTTTAGCCTCTTATCCATCTCCCAAGAAATGTCGTCTAGTATCATTGTGATCTCTTTGAACTAAATGATCGACTGTGCTTCTGACTTCATCCTAATAAATTCCTTATCACACTTGCCATATTGACTCGCAGTAGTGGCAGAGGTGGTATGGGTGAATATGGAGGAGGCGGGCGTGAAGCTAGTGGCAGTGTGGGTGGGGCTGGTATGCGTAGAATCCTTTGCCTTATCAAATGGATTGCACTTCGAGGAGAGACATTCACGAGCTCCTCCTCATCCCCTAGTGGAGGTGAAATCAAAGGACTATTCTCTAGTCCCTTACTTCCTCTGTTTCTGCAGGTTTTTCCACTTCTCATAGGTCCGAACATCAAGGTAATTACATAACCCCCTTTTCACACAATAACATTTTAATCCAAGTATTGAGAGACTTTATGTACTTACCTCGTGGTCCTTTGAGGAAACATTGCTCTACCTCGCTATAGCTGACTGAAGTATCTACCGCGAACTCAGTAATGAATCCTCCTATAATGTGATCGAGCTAGTGATCAACAACATGTGCAATTTTATCCTTTGATGCTTCTGATCTGTGCACCAGCTCTGAGGTCCACACAATAGGAATGTTGAGCTCCACCTTCCTTGGCTATCTACTAGCATCACGATCCACTCATATAGCTCATTAGGGAAAGATGCTAAGAAGATTTCATGGATCTCTATGTACAGGTAGTAGTCTGACCACTCTTCTTTTGTCAGTCGTGGATTCTTGTTCTCCTGTGCTAGGAACTCATGAATTCTCCTATCCAACCAACCTTCAATTTCCTTCTTAGTTGGATTCCAATGATACGACATCAGACATCTTTATGTAGATTTCCATCCCAACAACAGAACCATTTGTTGGCTTGAGGGGACCTGACCTAGATTCAGAGTTAATTATCCAAACATATCCCTACACTATTGGTCCTTTCAGCAATAGCTCGTGAAACGTAGATTGAGGTCTCACCCGAAGCAATATGGCGGAAGCTGGAACCAAGTTTCTATACCCTTGAGATGTCTGAGGGATTGATTTAGTCTAACTGTGAATACCTTCAAGCGGGTTACTTCACACACTACCCTAACCTATGAGACCTCGACGATCTATTATAATCGCCTTTGTGCAACCCTAACCAGGGGCTGAGATGCTTTCGCATTCCTAAGGCATAGATATGCGCTATTTCCCCAAGTTACATCTCGGTTCTTACTTATCTTCTTAAAAATGTTAGTTAACTTCGTGTAAAAAGATACTTTATCTAATATTCATTTAATCAACACAATCATATAAGTTTGCCATCATATAAAAAATATAAATGTAATTTATACCCAATACATTCAATGTAGGAAACAGTAAATAAATACATATGAATGGAATAGAATTCTCTTTAGTAATGCTTCAATCAGTTACAGACTCAACTGGCCCTGCACACTCAAGTACAGGGGTCTACACACTCAGTTGCAGGTGTCCATGAACTCAATTGCATACTACTAAGCCTCTATGCACTTAGTTGCAAAGCCTTCTCCTAGTCTAAGACCCAAGACTCGACTCTACAATTCAATAAGACTCAATTCTTCATCATTCATTCTCCATTGATTCCTTTCATTTACAACTTAGAGCCTCAGTATATTTATACAATCCCATGGTCCGTGGACCATGGGTAGATCTCTGAAGTCGACACTACATTTACAAAACTAAGGTTAGGCAACCCTATGACTCATTTACAAGTTCGCGCTCTGTGCCCACAAAATGCGAAGCCTTTACATCATATTTTGTCAAAATGTAGGCTTTAAGCCCCAAAACTTCCCTTGGGGGATCCCACACCCAAAATTTATGGTTTTCCATTATTTATCAATAACAAATAGGCATTTGAGACACATTGTAACATAGTTTAGATGGATGTAGCCACCACATCTCTTCTGAGAGATATGCTACCATCGCCCAAGCTAGTCTTATTTACCTTCTATTTGTAAGAATATTTCAATATTTGGTATTAATGAAATGAAGTGTTATTTCTGCTGCATATCTATATTTATGGGTATATCTATAATTTGTTGCATTCCTGTTTAAATTTGTATCAACTCTTATCTATTTGGAAAGGTTTAATAATTCCAAGTAATTCTTCCTTGATAATAAATTGAAATAGTTCACCATTTTCATCTTCCTCATTAAATTGTTGGGCGCGAGATTCCCCAAGGGCAGTTTTGGGGCTTAGAGCCTAAATTTTGGTCTGATTTTGTAATTCCAATGTAAAGACTCCACATTTTGTGGGTGCGGGGTGTGTTGTTATTAAAGATTGATAGGGTTGTCTTCCCTTATTTTGATAATGTAATATCGGCTGTAGAAGATCTACCCATGTTCTACGAACCATGGAATTGTATAAATAGAGCAAAGCTCTAAGCAGATAAAAAGAAGAAGAATGTCTAAGGAATAAGGATGTATGCAAGATAGCTTTGGAGTAGAAGTGAAAGTTTTGGTCGTAGCTTTGGTAGAGACTTTGTAGTTGAGTGCGCAGAGGCCTAGTAGTCTACAACTAAGTGCACAAACCCTTGCAGCTAAGTTTGTAATCTTTTGGAAGTATTAATAAATATAAGTTTCTATCATTTATGTGTTTTTATTTCCTATTTTTGCATCCATTATATTGGGTATGAATTTCCATTTTAATGCTTATATGATGTGTGAATGTGTATAATGGTATTGGTTAAGTGAACACAAGTTAGAATATCCTTTTACACAAAGATAAATAATATATGTCGATAAGATAAGTAAGATACTTAGTCTAGTTTGGAAAATAGCATAGTTTGTTCCCTTAGCAACACGAAAGGACTTCAACCCCTGGTTAGGGCTACGAGGAAGCTGATTGTAATAGATTGCGAAGGTGCTGAAGGTTAGAATAGGGCGTGAAGTGACCTACACGAAGGTAAGTCTAGTTGGAATAAACCGAAATCACATCCATCTCAAGGATGCAGAAACTTGGTTCCAACATCCCCCCATACTGCTTTGGGTGAGACTTCAGTCCACACTCCGCAGGCTGATGTTTAAAGGGAAAGTAGTGTAGGGATTTGTTTCGCTAACTAACTTTGAGCTTGGTTCAAGCCCCCATAAGCCAACAAATGGTTCCGTTGTTAGGTTCAGAATCTACATAAGAGATGTGTGATGTCGTATCACTAGAATCCAACTAAGAAAGAAATTGAAGGTTGGTTGGATAGAAGAATTCATGAGTTCAGGGCGCAGGAGAATAGAAACCCATGACTATCAAAAGAAGAGTGGCTAGACAACTACCTATCTACAGAGATCTAAGAAATATTTTTTGCGTCCTTCCCTACTGAGCTATAAAACTGGATTGCGAAGCTAGCAGATAGCCAAGGAAGGTGGAAACTTCACGATCCTATTGTGTGGACGCCAGAGCTAGTGCAAAGGTTGGAAGCATCAAAGGATAAGATCACACATGTTGTCGATCATTGACTCGATCGTATTATAGGAGGATTTGTTACTGAGTTCACGGTCGACACCTTAGTTAGCTATAGCGAGGCCGAGTGACGCTTTCTCAAAGGACTGCGAGGTAAGTACATAAAGTCTTTGAGTACTTGGATTAAAATGTTGTTGTGTGAAAAGCGGGTTATGCCGTTACCTTGATGTTTGGGGCTACGTAAATTGAAAAGGTTTATAGGAACGAAGGAAATAAGGGTCCAGAAAACAACCCCTTGATTTCACCTCCATGAAGGGTCAAGGAAGAGCTTGCAAAGGTCTCTCTACTAAGTGATATTGATTTGATAAGACAAGGAATTATGTGAATACCACCCCCACCCACATCACCATCGGCTTGACCACCATCACCTCCATCTTCGCTCGTACCAACTCCACCACCATCGCTATTCAGTATGACAAACATAGTGAATTTTGCCATGTTCAAAGGTTTGGGAAATGAAGATCCAGACCAATTCTGGTTCATTGTCAGGGCTGCATGGGAAGTGCAAGGTGTTATAGATGACCATATAAAGAAAGAGACACTGGTCAGCACTGTACAGGATCGTGCGTTAACCTAGTATATTAAGTATTCCAATGATAACTCGAATGAGAGAGTTGCGGATATCCAAATAGCGCTAAATAGAGAATTTAGTAGGCCTAAATCCAAAGTGCACTCGATTGTGGGATTTAAAGAGATCACGATGCTACTAGGTGAGACTCCTTGGGAGCTAGATCAGAGGCTGAAATGTATGATTCATGAAGCCAATATGAATTTGACAACTAGAAAACATCACGAGTGGTTTGTTTCTTCACTACTACTAGATTTAAGGAATGCACTATTGCAACAAAAGATAACGACTCAGGAAGAGGCCTTCGAGATTGTTATGAGGCTACATGAGACCTCGATGCAAGATCCTAACCTAGGAGTTTAGCAAATGCATGCACAGCTGAAGAATCTGTGCCTTGAGATGCATAGCTTGAAACAAGACATGACGGTTTGAACAAAAGTGTACGAAGAAGCGTGGTGCATAAAATGCAATAGTCAGGGTTATGACAAAGACCACTACCTAGTCTTTACAAATTACCTCATATGAGGAGGACCGATGCCTTTCATGCTAGAAGATCAAGCAGGACCTTGTACAATTCCTACTTTATGTTGTGCGATCTGTCAAATAATTGGAAAACATACCACAAAAATTTATCACTTTTTACAGACGTATATGCAAAATTCGCAATAGTTGTTCTGAGACTTTTGTAGGTCGGTGGGAGATGATGAGCATACTTGTAGAAGCTATGAGTTGATGATGGACAAAATGCCCACCTACAAAGTTTAGGTTGAAACACAACGCCTTGACCAGAATGCAGGGATGACATGGACAGGATTTTAGGGGCTCGAATGAGGCCGAGCAAAGGAGGACTTGCTAGAGGTTGTAGATAGTTGATTTGCTAAAATTGTGGAGGGCCAGGACAATATGCCCATGGTTGCATGAATCCAACGTGCCCATCGTGCAAGTATTGCATGTTGTTTGATCATGAGATAGAAGTTTTTTCTACACTGATAGCTAGGATATGCGACAAAGGTGTGCTATCACCTCCCCTGACTCAAAATCTGCAGTTGATGAGGTCTAAGCCACACGAGGAAGATCCGAACGTAAACATTGTGCTCCGAAGTGGAATCATGATGGGAGATGACAAAGGAAAATAGCCAAAAGATAGTACTTGGGTTCGCAAAGCCCTAGTGAAAGAGTTTGATTTTTATTTGGAGTGCATTCGAGAAACCTTCATGGAAGCTAATAAGAGCTTCACTGATGCCTCCACTTCAGGAAGCAAAGATAAAACGAAGTTAGAAATGGATCCATCCATGCTAAAAACTTTCCTGGAAACCTATATGAAGTTACTGCGCAACAGGAAGCATGTGAAAGGGTTACAAGAGCTCATCAATAGATGTGCTAGGACCACTCTAGGAGAGCCATGTGTAGTCCAAAAGATCAGAAAGAATAAGATAAGGACACACCGTTAAATGGGACTCATCATGCAAACTGGAGAATATGAGATGGATCAAGTCATTCTAGATTTGGGAGCAGATGTGAATGTTCTACTGAAATAGACATGGGAATGAATGGGGAGACCCACGCTACAATGATCTCCAATTCAACTAACGATGGTGAATCAGTAGAAAATAATACTCATGGGGCGATTGCAAGGAATAACTATGGATATTGAGGGAGCAAGTGCTCTGGCAGATTTTGAAGTAACAGAGATTGTTGATGACAATAATCCCTACCCCACACTTTTTGGAATTCCCTGGGCCACTAATATGAATGGGATAATTAATCTGAAGAAGCGCAAAATGGTCATTGAGAAGAAGTCACTACGTGTAATTATAACCTAGAACCTGCTGAAGGATCACGCTATACAGAACTAGTCTGTGACTATGAGAGTGATGATGATCTGGACTGTATCTATAAGATAATAGTGTGAGAACAAGACTAGCTAAATCCCACCACCGATGGACATATTACATGGGAGTGTGAGAGCTCCTACACTTTGGATTCTGATGAGGAATTAGAATGCTAGAATAATCAGTTACACGTAGTAACTATGTTGAATTACAATATGATGATAAGGTCGCTGGTGTGTGTCGACAAAAGTAAGAGATTTTCCTACTTATGATGGTCTAAATGAGGTAGAAATCTTCTTGGATGCATTTGAAAGAGTGGTGCTAAAAAAGCAACACTTCTAGACCTTGGACTGGGTACTTTGTGCTATGCCCATGAGATGCTGGGGTACGCATAAAGGCAGCTTTGATGATTGGCGTGAATGTAGGATAATGATGCAAGTATGATTTGGGAAGCCTAAGGTGTGACTGATAGACAAGTATGATGGGCAGGATGATCTATGTGTGCATATAGCCAAGTGAATGCAGGCGTATGGAGAAAATCCACAACCTGAGTGGGTGCACCTATTTTTTCATAACCTAGATGTTATACCAATGAAATAGTATATAGAAACAGAGCTCTGCCATGGGACATGTGAATGGGATATCTTGCGTGAAAGGTTCATGATGACCGTTAGTTTTGAGGATGGGTGGGATAGTATTGATGAAGCACTACAAGAGGTAAAAGTAGCCATCTTTAGGATACCATAGGAGCCAGTAGACTTGATTTAGCCTGAATGGGCTAATCAGCTGAGTCGCGTGCTGGAATGTTATAATGTAACTACTAAAGAGGAGGATGAGGATCCGCAGAATATTAACATTCCAGAAACTGAAGGCCATTGTGAGATTCACAAACCATAGATTAAGAACCCTCATATAACTGCGTGAGTGAAAACTAAGCAGGTAAACATTGGGACGGAGGTAGAACCCAAATTCGCAAAGATCAAAGACTACTGGGATGACGTGACAGTGGATAAGGTTGTTGAACTATTATGTGAATATGAGGACTTATTCAAGAACAAGTTTACGGATTTGAAAGGAAGAATCATAGATCTAGGAGTGATGAAGATCACATAAAATCCTGACACAAATCCAGTTAAGTAGAGGCCTTATCACTTAAATTCGAAGTTCAAGGAGAAGGTCTGCATAGAACTAGACAAAATGCTTGCAGCGGGCATCATTGAGCCTATGAAAGAATCTGATTGGGTAAGCCCAATGTTGGTACAAGAGAAGAAGCATAAGGATGAGATAAGGATATGCATGGATATCAGAAAATTGAATGATGCTTGTCTTCTTGAACTGGGAGAAAGAGTCCCATGTACATGTCGACGCGTCATGTATAGCGTTGGGGGCAGTACTGATGCAGGATGTAGAGAATGCTTGGATAACCCTATCGCATTCACAAGTCATAGATTATCTATAACAAAGAAGAACTATTCCACCGCTAAGCACGAGGGACTAGATATGGTGTATGCATTCCAAAAGTATCAACACTACTTGCTAGGAGGTCACTTTAAGATGTATACATATCACTCAACACTAAAGTACCTAGCCAATATGCATGTGTTGGGGTGCCGCATCTGTAGATGGCTTTTATTATTCCAAGAATATGATTTTGAAGCTGTTGTGAAGCCCAAAGATTGAATGCGAGACCAGATCACCTGTCATGCATCGAGATAGGGGAGGAACCTATTAGTTTGGAGGAAGGATTACCCGATGTGCAAATTTTTGATGTGCATGTAGCAGATCGACAATTTTGAGGATATAATTCACTTTCTAACAACTAGAACTACGCTAGAAGGATACTCTATCCAGCAAAAGAAGGAATTAGTGGTGCGTGCAACAGATTTATCTGTCATTGCTTGGCATCTATACAAGATGGGGAATGATGAAATACTGTGAAGGTATGTACCTGAGTTTGAACGAAGTAGCGTTCGTGATGGATGCTCATGGGAGCGTCGCGGGAGGAAATTACGTAGGTTGAGAAACTGCACAGAAAATTCTACACACAGGGTTGTGCTGGCCAACCCTTCATCAGGATTCAAAAGCATATTGCAAGGCATGTGATGTATGTCAAAGAATAGGTAAGCCATCATCGAGGGATGAAATGCCTTTGAATCCACAAATGACATTGCAACCTTTCAAAAAGTGGGCAATAGATTTTGTAGGACCTATTCAGCCTCAAGGGAAGAGAGGAACAAGGTATATTATCACTGCGATGGAGTAATTAACTCGTTGGCCAGAAGCACAACTGGTGAAGGATTGCACGGGAACGACTACCATGAAGTTTCTGTTTGAACATGTATTGATGCGATTTGGATGTCTAAAGATCTTGATGAGCGATTGCAGTACACACTTCCTGAATGAAACGATCAACACACTGACAAAATAATTTCAGGTGTATCATCAGAAGGGCACATCGTATCACCCATAGGCTAACGGGATAGTAGAAGCATTCAACAAAGTACTGGAAACCATGCTGACCAAGGTCTGCAATGTGCAATGAAGTGATTGGGACCCACGCATACCAGCAGTGTTATGGGCTTATCGGACGACATGCAAGAAACTAATGGGACAAACACCTTTTAGGCTTGTCTATGGAGTGGAAGCCGTAATGCCTATGGAAGATATCATGTCTAGTTTGTGCATAGTAGTGCTCACAAGTATCATGGATCACGGAGCCCTGGAGGAGAGGCTCACATATTTGGAAGAGCTTGAAGAAGAACGATTTTTGGCTGGATTCAACCAGCAGGTCCAAAAGTAGCATGAAAAGGCATGGCACAACTGACACATCAAGCTATGCATATTCAAGGTAAATGATATGGTTTTGTTGTATGATAGTAAGTTTGATAAATTCCCAGGGAAATTCAGAATGCACTGGTTGGGGCGGTATATTATTAAGGAGATTACCAATGTTGGTGCGATCCACCTGGTTAAGTTAAATGGAGATCCATTCCCGGGAAAAGTGAATGGCAGTCATTTGAAGCCATAAATAGGTGTCTCGGCCATCTGACTATCCGAGATAAGCATAGTCTTAGCACTCCAAGCAGGTGAAAGGAGGTGCGGGTCTATAAAATACTCTACCCGAGAACTACCTGATATCAGGACTATGCATAGTAGCAAATTGTCACAAGGTCCGTGACATCATGAAGATAGATGCGGTGGCACCCAGGTCTACCAGAAAGTGACCGTTATAGTCACTATTCATGACGTGATGATTGGTTTGAGGCAAAATGGAGCAGGCAACAGGCATTTAAGGCAAACTTTATGGGATAGATTCTTGAAAATCTACCTCCAATCTAGCATTAATGGACCGAATCTGGGGAGAACGGTCAAATTCAAATTTTAAAGGTGCTATAAATTACAAGTGGATGTCCATCAAACAACACTTCGCAATTTGAGAACTGAGTTGTTGTGCGCTCAGGTATTCATGAACTGAGACTTATTTGATATTCTGAAAGTGAATTCATTGTTTGAGCAATTACCAAAGACATTAAGAGAACTATGCAATAACACTATGCCAGCACCCGAAGGAGCCATGGACACATGAGTAGTGACATCTGAGGAAGCCGCACAGGAAATTGTGGAAGTAGAAGCCCCAGAGAGCACTAGAATAATCACTGAGGTCCCTAAATCACTGCCCTTGCTGAGACCTACGAAGGAAAAGTAGGCCATGACATCGGTGTGTGTCTCACTCATAAATCCATTGAGGACAAAGATCACATTAGAGGAAAAGGGGAAGGCCATTAATCTGGAGGCCGATGAGGAGGAATATTTTGAGGAAATCCTGGTGGAGGAGGAGGATGTAGAGATGGAAGTCGAAACCCAAGGTCCGGACCCTATCACCAGGCTATAAGAATATGTTCCTCTGTGAAAGGATAAAGCCAAGGTACCCAAGGATATAGATGAGAAAAAGAGCTCTCTCTAAACCCCCTTGCTCCCAGATGATATTATGTTTGAAGGAGTGCACTTGGAATGGGTTCCCGTGCTGAAATTTTAATATTGGGACGTCACAGACCATGAGAAGTTCCCACATTTAGTGACTACAAAGCTAATGTTCTAGAAGATAGATGTGTTGGCTAGAATGATAGATTTGGAGCCATGTAAATGGCTCCGAGGGGTTGAGAAACTAGGGTTGCTAACTGCTTTGGGTGCCACATTACCACTGCACCCCAGTGACCTTTTCTGTCATAAAGCAGTTGCTCTGGTTGGTGCATGATGGGTGCTTGTTGCTAGACGATACCATCCCCATCACATACCATCTAATTCACTAGATTACATGGCTCCCTTTCTCAGCGGAAGATCCAACAAACATTTCGGATGGAAAAGGAGGCGAGTTGGCCCTCGTGGAGGCAATGAAAAAGAAGTTCAATTTGGAGAAGAAGAAGTGAGGGTATGCCATCTCCAGCATCAACAACCCTATATTCAAGGTCGCGACAAAGATATCAGTAGGGAAGGTGATGCGGAAGTGTTGTGTGGATGAGATGACCATGTTAGTAGTTGCACTAGTAGCGTAATGTGTAGAAGGGGTTTAGTTCAATTGGGCAAACAAACTATGTGGTGAGTCCCTTGCGAACTACTGTGAGGCACAGGAGTAAGGAAAAACATTTCATTACATATGGCTCCTATTGTCGATAGTACTAGTGGCATGGGATTTTCCTGAAGATATCCAGTTCTCGTTGATCAGGCAGGACCTTCTAGAGGAAGTGAAGTACGCTTCATTATGGGCAACCAAGGATGCACAGAGGATAAGGGAGAGAAAGATATTTTGGGTGCTCATGGAGATGAACATCAGGATGGGGATCAATCGCAAGCCACAGTTATCGCCCAAAGTCTACAGAGCTTTGTATAAGTCAAAGAAGACTCCCATCATGTCTTCATTAGGGCACAAAAAGAACCTATGAAGATGTGGCATGAGTTACCATACCTATTGCATATTCATATTACCAATTACAATGGCACAAAGTGAAATGTATAGATGCGATATCGCGTAGTATATTAGCAACTGATGATGTAATTTTCATGTTCCTTGAGTCTTGGCCGCCGAAGTGGCATGCTCTAGTTGACTCTGCATTGGAAGTAGAAAATTCCATCATGCAACGGAAGAAGGAAGAGACAAAATTACAGATGGTGCAGTTGGTGGAAAAGTGCAGGAAAGAAGAAGCAGCGACTAAGGCCCAAGCGGCACACAACGCTGCAATATTGGCGGATAGCAAAAACGGCAAAAGAAGAGCATGAAGGATAGAAGTCACCTTCGCCCAAACCAGAGACCGATACAGAAAAATGTGGTGCAAACCCACAAAAAATGCCCACCTAGCTAAAACATCCATGACCATGAGAGCAGGTAGGGATGCGAAATAAAACAAAGGCCTCAAAGACATCTTTTGACCCTATCACCCTTACTAAAAGAGACTTTCATGATATCGGAAAAACATGAAGGATGTCACCACGAAGGCCCTCTAGTAGTTTGAGGAACAGGACCAGTTGGTATTGGGGGCTCTTCAGACACAAATATAGGATTTGCAAGTGCACACTGAATAGGTTAGCATAGTGTCCACCAGCCTTGCAGTTGGAAATTCAGCTGCCGAGGAAACGTTGCATGCCAAGATGACCAACAGAATAGTGCTACCATATGGAGCACTCATCATAGAGAATGATGCTGATAGGCCTACGGTTAGTAGTTAGAAAGGGGTCAGGTTAAACATGGTTGTGCTCCCTCAGGAGACACTCTAACTTTTGTAGGATGGAGTCACCACAAAACTTCAGGCCAGGGGGAGTCGCACTCTACAGGTAGTGAGTTAGCAGCACATTGACATTGAGAAGTTGAGCCTACAACGAAACAAGGTAGTGGAGCAGAACAAACAAATAGTGCAGGATGTGGAGGAAGTCTGCCAGATGGTCCCAGAGTTGGCCATCCAACTAGAGTAACTGGTGGAGGCACATGTCTGAAAGTTAGCCACAGGGGTGCGTGACACAAGAGCATAAATGGCCAAGGTTCACCTGGAGTTGAACCTGCAGATAGCAGAACTACAGTTGAAGGTTCAACCTTAAACCCCACCCAAGGTAAGAGAATAGCATACCACTGCAATCACAACAGTGATGGTGGCGGTTGATAATGGAGTGATAGACTGCATGAAACTATTCGAGCAGTCATTCGAGGTCCTCACCACCCTCTAGGAGGACCCGAACATGGAATGCCTAGAGACAGAGGTGTGTGAGCTGCAATAGAGATACGATGAGGTAAAAGGGACCGCACAGATGGTTTTCCTTACATAGAGGATTGTAAGGATGCAGCAGGAAAAGACACTCAAGGAGTAGGTGGATGCCGGTCAACACAAAGAAGCAGTCTTGAAAGCACCTATAGCCATGGATCGATGAGACATATACAATTACAACCTCCATTGAAGCAAAGCTCATGCAATTGCAAGAAAATTAGGAGAGGATTCATGGCAATAGTTCAACAACAGTGGTCACTGAACAACGCATAGAGGAAGTTCAGTAGGCAGTCGCTTAGTGTGATGTTGAACTTGTAGTGATCCAATCAGAGTTGGTGGGTCTTAATACTAAGATCGCCACACCTGCAGAGTAACTCAAGGGAAAGTCATGATGTTTGTGTTAGGGGCTTGTTAGGCGAAGGATCCTCCAAGGGTAGTTTTGGGGCTTCTAGCCTAGATTTTGGTCCGATTTTGTAATTTCAATGTAAAGACTCCGCATTTTTTGGGTGCGGAGCGCGTAGTTATTAAAGAGTCATAGGGTTATCTATCTTAGTTTGATAATGTAATGTCGACTGTAGAAGATCTACCCATGCTTCGTGGACCATGGAATTGTATAAATAGAGCGAAGCTCTAAGTGGATAAAAAGAAGAAGAATGTATAAGGAATAAGGATGTATGTGAGATAGATCTAGAGTAGAAGTCTAAGTTTGGGTCGTAGCATAGGTAGAGGCTCTGTAGCTGAGTGCACAGAGGCCTAGTATTCTACACCTGAGTGCATAGACCCCTGAAACTAAGTGTCGAGGGCGAGTCGAGTCTGTAATCTTCTCGAAGTACAAATAAAGAGAAGTTTCTATCATTTATGTGTATTTATTTCTTGTTTTTGAATCTATTATATTTGGCATGAATTTCACTTTTAATGCTTATATGATGTGCGAATGCGTATAATAGTATTGGTTAAGTGAACGCAGGTTATAATATTTGTTTACGTGAAGATAAATAAGGTACATCGATAAGGTAAGTAAGATACTCAGTCTATTTTGGGAAATAGTGCAGTTCGCTACATTAGCAGCATCAAAAGAACTTCAACCCCTTGTTAGGGCTATGAGGAATCTAGTTGTAACAGATCGCGAAGGTGCTCAAGGCTAGAATAGGGCATGAAGTGACCTGCATGAAGGAAAGTCTAGTTGGAATAAACTGACATCACATCCATCTCAAGTGCATAGAAACTTGGTTCCAACATTTCCCCATACTGCCTCAGTTGAGACTTCAATCCACGCTCTACAGGTTAATGCTGAAAGAGCCAGTATTGGAGGGATTTGTTTGGCTAGCTAACTCTGAACATGGGTCAGTCCCCCATAAGCCAACATAAATCAAGTGAGTGATTTGAGTACCTTAAGCATGGAGCTTATATCTTCATGCTAAGGTCTCTAAATATTTCCAAAATGAATGATGCCCAATGAAGATAGGTCCTTATACCCTTTAACTAAATCTCTAGCATCATCTATTAATTCCTAATAGTAATGAAACTTTTCTAGTGATTGCAAAAGTTATGAAAGAACCTTGTATTTTGATCATTGATTTGTAAACATAGTCCTTTGATCCTTAAGAGACACTTTTTTTAATCATCTAATTTCACAAAAACCTGACCACTTGAGAGATAGATGTAGATGAAGATAAGAGGGGCCTTTGACACTAGAAATGGAAGAGTTGGATAGATAGGGAACAATAATAGTGAATTATTCTAGAAAATAGGTTCATAAATGATCTACTGAACCAAACGAAGGAACCAAAATACCCTTCAAAGGATAATCCCTTTGTTAAAATGTGAAGTTGGAGAAAAATATCAATAGAATAGAATCTATACTATCAGAAGAAACAATAAGGATAGGAGTTGAGAAAAGATTGTTAGTTAATTTCATTGAGCATGACCAGTCCTCACTTATGTTTCCCATATTCTCCCATTGAGATGAAGATAAACACAAATCACCATATTTACCCATTGGTAGAGGCCCTCTCCAATCCATCACCTTTTTCCTTGAGTCAATGTGTACCAAATACCACCAGTGAGGAAATTTGGGGATGATGGAGAATATTTTCCTTGGGGAGTAATTCCTTCCCCTTTCTTCAAATAATTATTTGATGAAGTGATATTAGGATGGACCTCACTAGTATGTAAACTCTTACCTCGAAAACCCTCATTTTCAATCTAAGCAGTCTTAACCAATTTATCGAGTAGATTCACCTTATTGCTTCTAGAATATATATAATTGACCACATGCTAAAAAGGAAAAGAGGCCCTAGAACAATCTAACATTAGTTGATCAATGATATGTAAATGGTAACAATAACATGGGACATCCAAGTCATATAATTTATAAAGAAAGGATAGATTAGTATTACATATTTATAAGGATTCAAATAAACCCTATGTGGCATTGATGTCAACTAAGATCTTCAGCAATGATATAAAATTATTCTCTTGAAACCACCTCCCATAAAGAATGTTAAAATAGAATTACCTATTTCTCTAATTCATTCTTCATTCCTTAATTCAAGGGTGGGATTTGGTAGCTTGGCCCAAATATGCATACTGAAATAATTATTGACCATGCATAAAAAACAAGGTTTGAGGGTTTCATCCCTAGCCTACTATGATTTACAAAACACGTCTATAATATGATTTTGTAGGAATCATCCTCCTTATGAAAAATGAAACCATACCATCCCCATAAATAATACCTTATAGGATTGTAAGGTAGTAGCAAAACCAAATTTTCATACAACCTTGAAAATAAATGTTAATTATTGATTCAAAATCCATAAATTTCCAAACCATAATTTTATTTAAAAAAGTTCTGTTACACTAAAATTTGTCACCATGACTATCTGCTATTAGTATGGCTCCATCAACAGTCATACTATCCTCCTTGTCAAGCCTTATACCTCTGCTCTTGATGTCAAACTTCAAGAAAGAGAGAAAGTCATTTAAAATAATTTTTATCTCTGGGTACGTAGGTTCTCTCTACCTTGCCTGCGTGTACGCATCCCAAGCTCATTGTACTTGTGTACTTGTACGCTCTGTAAGTCAAGGGATGGGTGCGTACTCCTGTAAAGGTCAAAAGGCACGAGTTTCATCTTAAAAAAGTTACTTGTGGTCATTTCTAGAGCATTCTAGAAAATTGTTTGATGTGTATTGAGCGCCTCCAGATGGTTCATGCATCCCTATGAAAGAGGAACTTATCCCATCCAGAGAGGAGCTACCCCATCCAAAAGAGGGAGTATCCCATTGATGTTGGACCTGAATAACTTTGTCTAGAACACTATAAATACAGGCATTGGGCCAAAGGAGGGGAGGTTGAAAGCTGAACATTCCAAAGGGTAGATGCTGCTGGAATTAGGACTTCCTTGTAGAAGCTTGTGAGGAGAGATTACCATCCTTTCTTGTTTCATTTGGAAGTGTGTGAGCTTGTCAAAGTAGAGGAAAACTCTTGCTGGACCCTAGGAGGAACTTGCACAACACCAAGGCTCAGGTTGTAATGGTTTCTTTTTTGTTTCCTTAATACAAATAAGTCCATTCCTCTCAATGATTTGTTGTTAATGAATTGTTTCATATATTCCTTGGTCTATATGTTGAATATGCTTTGTTTTATGGATTATTCAGGTGTTATGTAATCGTTTGATTGTTAGTGTATGTAGGTTTCAAAGTGAAGGAGGAGCTCATCTGGATCATCGACGAGGCTGGACTACTACAACAGCTTTGGACTACAGGTAGGATCTAAAACACTTGATTTCTCGTGTGATAAATGCATGTTTAGAGAAGGATTGCTCTTAATTGTCTTGTTTGTCACTAGAAAGTCTTAGGCTTCTAGGGAGGTTGGTTTTGTCCGCAAGATTAACTCTTTCTGCATGACAAGTTCCTACTTGAAAAAGTGAGAGATCCTTCTCTAGAATTTAAGATAAAGAGGAGCCATGGGATAAAATGGTTTATCTATGCTTACAACCCTTCTACATGGAAAGGAACCCTAATCAACTTTTCCAACTCTAAACTAAAGATGATAAAATCCCCACCTCATACAATCGAGCCTAGTTTGGGATACCGCCATGTGAAGTCATTTCACCTACGAAAAGAGGAGGCCAATTGTCAAAATGGGGAGAAGTAAAATTTGACATTGTCTAAGTATTATATGTTTTGGAGTTGTTGGCCAAAAATCGATGAAACAATTTTTTCTTTGATAACATTTTTTTAAATATGTTTTTGAGTGCATAAATGAATTAAAACCCTACAAACCCCTTTTGCACTTAGATTGTGTAGAGTTCATAGAATAAATTGATGATTTCAACAAATTCCTATCAAATTCTAGGCAAATTGAACTTGAAAATATGTTTCAAAAACCTCCAAATTTTACAATAGTTAGACTATGGTGTAACATTTACTAAGTTTTTAATGTCCAGATGGAGGGTGATAGATCAAGGAGAGAAAGCCTTATTCAAATAACATGTGTCTAATATGCAATGCAAAAGTATGTCAGAAGGAATGGATGGAGAGGATATAACAATCCCTCATGTGACATCTTGTAGAGGGGGATTGAATATATATATATATATATATATATATATATATATATATATATATATATATATATATATATATTATATTATATTATCTTAGGTGGATGGGTAGAACAAATTGCTATCCCCACCATGGAAGTTCAAATCCCACACCTAACATGCTAAACTTTATTTTAATGGCTTTTAGCCTTGTTTTTTAATCTAAGTAACCCCTAGAAGACAAAAGCATGCATATTTCTCATATGGAATATAAAAATATTTCTCATGAATATATATGTGTGTGTGTGTGTATAAAATGAATGAACTAAGAGATTTTAGTTAGTGAAAAAGACCAAATATAATCATAAAATGTGATTACACCACTTTTATATATTTGTATGTGCATACCAAAGATTAAAATATATTGAATTTAAGGGAAAGGTATTAATTTGTTTAAAAAAATACTAGTGGATACTTGGTTTATCATTGTCTTAATCAATTTTTGCCTTGTTGACTAATATCTCATGACAATCAATCATAAATGTGGTTTTAAAATTTTGGAAATTAAAACAAATATATTATAGGTATAGGGGGATAGATTGTACAAGGGATTTATAGGTATTGTAGGTTATTAAATTGTATATAAAAATAGAGATTTTCTTTTAGTGGAAATATATACTAGGACGGGGTTCAAAAAAAGGATTTTGGGAGGTATTTATCGATATTTAGTGAATGTAGGTGTATTCTTTAATATTTGATGAATATAAGTGCTATAGATGCATTCAATTAAAGTCATGTGATTCTCTTGTAGTCATAGTAGCCCTCATTCACAAGGCTAGTATGATATGGGGCCATCTCCTATGGACTCCACAATCATTTTATCAAAGCAATGATTTCTCCTAGCAATATTTGACATATATTATAGCTTATATTGGTTTAAGGGCCAAGTAGTTTGTTGTTGCATCTATTGTATTTAAAATTTCCATTTTTTTCATCTATGACATTCTTCCCATAGATGGGTTCAATGGTTTCTGCGGTAGGAGGCCTATTTAACATGGATTGGAAAATTATGTATCTACATGCAAATCATATGGGCAATTTGTATCACCCAAACCAAGAATTAAAACATATATTTTGGGCTTCATTGACTTTTGAGAAACACTTGAATAATCCACATTTAGTGTTAAGAATTCAGATGGTTGTTTGGATGAGTGGCATTTAGTGCTTGATAAGAAAGTATTAAATGGTTTGGCTCCATTGTTAGGAATAAAAAAAAATGTAGATGTGAGGATGTATATTTTTTAGCCTCAATATCTACATTTCAAATCAAGGTAAAAATAATTAAGGGGAATTGAAAATATTGTGGTTTACTTTTAATGATATTGTAGCAAAAATTAAAATAAAGTTTGAGCACTACCTTTCAATTCCTATTATCCAATAACATATTATTTATAAGGGTAACCAACTCTAAGATCTATCTCAACTAATAGGTTATCATATGCGTAAATAATCAACTCTTATATGTTTGGTATTGTGATTGTGTGGATAAATGGTTAGGTCTAGAGTGTCCTCATCTTCAAACTTAATCTCATTTAAAGATGAAGTTCAATCCAAGCCTCCCCAAGGATCACAATGCTTTGTTATTCCTAATCCATATATTGTGGAGAATTTTGATGAATTATCTCCTTGCGGGATTCTTGAATCCTTTCTAATTTTGAAACATTATGTTTAATTTATTTTTAAATATTTTTTTTCCCCGAGACAACATATGTGTATTAAGTGAATTTACTTAAAATAGAAAATTGAATATGAGGTATACTCTTTTCTAAAGAATTTTTTTTTGTTCATCGCGTTCTTCACGGTGATAATAAAAGTTACTTGAGGGATCTTGTTTCGGAAAAAATGTGGTCATTTTATTACCCCATCCTTCCCAAAATTTGACCCCTCCATTATGGTTGTATCGATCATTGGTAAACACATGGAATCCTACTTTTAAACCATGAAGATGATTATATAGTAGGAGATTCCCTCTAATAAAAAGATTATTAAGATATTAATAATGATAAGGGAAATATGATGGCAAATTCTAAGCTACTCTTTGAAGTTTCAATTAATAATGAACTATAAGGTTTACGCGCGAGACAGGAGATAGTTGTTGATGAGTTTTTTTTTAAGAATTTAACATATATAATAAATCTAAAAATCCTAAATCTATTAAGAAATCATTATTCTCTCTCAAAGTATGGATCTCAAATTCTTGAAATTCAATTAGTGCAAGTGAGTCCATCCTGGAAATTGATAGAAGCTAAACAAATGTGAAATGAAAAAATTCGTAGTGAGGACAATTCCCCTAAGTTGAAGACATCTATTTGGTGCATAGTTTGAGTGATATTCACAATTAAATATTTATGTTTGAGGTCATTGAAATGCTTAAATGTATCTTGGAAATATAATTCTATCATTTAAGAGTAAAATTGTACACGTTTTGGAGGAGTATATATTTATTTCGCAACTTAGTTGGTAACATCCAATTTTTGGTGCATAAATGTTTGAGTGATATTCGCTTTTAAATATTTATTTTTGAGATCAATAAATGCTTAAATATATTTTGGAAATATAAATTTATCAATTTTATTGTATTGCACATTTTTTGGAAGACTATATATATATATAGTCGAACCACATGGTATAGAATAGTTGTTAAATAGGTGCACTATTAAGAAACTTCTTGCATAATGGTCATTAGTTCAAAGCCTTGTGAGTGTCCCACCTAATATTGGGAATGTTGGCATTGTTATCAACCTAGGATGTGTACTTGAGGAGTCAATCATGGAGTCGATTGTGTTGCCATTGATGTCAACAAGCATGGAGGATTTTTCATGATGATTAGTGGCCTCATGACATGTTACTGAGGAGTTATTGATCATTGCAAAGGATGTAGGTTCTAGAGGTTCTTGCAGAGAAACTTGAATAACTTCTACAAGTGTTGGAGTTGTTTACAAGAGGTTTGGGAAAATAAAGATAGTATCACAACTGATAAAATGAAAACCTACATTATAATTCACCCTAGGAGACCATACATCTTCGTTATAATGCACTTCCCAAGTGTATAAGGTGTGTTGTACCTTGTAGAGTGGATTTCCCGCATTCTATATGCACTCTAGTGAATTCTAAGGGAATTTACTATGGTTTTTGCATATGGAATTTGGTTGAATAGTTCAAGGAAGCTCACTCAACACTATAGAAGGTGATCAAGTTAGAGATAATGAGGATTAGTGCTTTATATTGATTGCACCTTTCTTCATTGATAAGATCTCAAAATGTGAAGTAGAAGGGGTTAAACAATATAAGAGAGTGAGATATAGGAATGGAGAGATAGAATGCAAATCGGAGATTAGATATGGAGCATATGTCAAGGGATGATGGAGTTGTTATGCATCTTTATGTCTAACATGCTTATGTTGTATATTGTATTGCTTCTACTTGTTGTTTATGTGTATTACAGATTGTGCTATTGATTTGAGTAATATTGCAAGGGTTTTATTGGAGATCATATTGATGTTGCTTTATGTATTGCCATGCATAATGTGATTAATGTATGCGGGAGTAGTTTAATTTTAGTGATGGATCAGTATGATCCTAATCTTTAGTTTTTTTTTATGAGCATATTTTATAGTGTGAGTTGGTGTATTGCTTGAGGTGTTGAAAAGGCATATGTTTTAGGTGTTTGTATTAATTTTGTGATGATTTTATTGTTTATATGGGTCACAGTTTGAAAATATATGAAATGAGGTCCATGATATGAGCTTGAAGGTTGAGGCCTTTAGATATAGCAAGTATTTTCTCGCATATTCAAGGTCTAGAGACATCCATAAGGTAGTGGACTGAGAGCTTGGGAGTGGTGGCTTAAATCAAGTGGTGGTTGGATATTCTAGTGGTCGCTAGCTGATACTTATTGGGACTGGTGGCTTCCAACAGCTAGTGGCCTACAAAGTCATGGGAGTGGTAGCTTCTAGCAGATGGTGTCTTGCAAAGTTCAAATAGGTAGTGGGTGGGAGAAAGTAGATTAGAAACTTGTGGCTTGCACACTAGTGGTGGCTAATGACTATGTAAATATGAATGTTATGAATATAATAAAAAGGAGAAGACAAAGAATATCAAATGGTGGTGGTTTTCACCCTTCAGGTTTCCATCTTATATCATGTTTCTTCTATGTGTGTGATGTTCTTTGATGTGTTGTTGTTCATGGTTACTTGCGCTTATGATGATCATTGATTATGTTTATGATTATGCATGTGTTGTTGACATATGCTAGTGGTGGTAGACTAATGCATGATTTAGTAATTATGTAGAGAAACAAATATTGGTGAAAATTGATCATAGGGTACAATATTGATTTAGCCCGCCCCCTCTCAGTATTTTTCATGCTTCCAACTAGTTGTATCAGTGCATCAACTTTCTAACAAGTGATGTTAGAGCCAGGATCTTGGTTGCAACTTAATCAATAAAGAGTAGATCCGGGGAGTGGTAGTGAAAATTTTATATATATATTTTTTAAATGAATCCTAGAGGAGTATATGTCCTCACTAGTGCAAATTTCAAGGTATGACTTGAAAACATTAAACATAAATTATTGGTTTGTCGACATAACATTTGATAGATGGTATCTGAATGTTCTAAAAAGGATCCACTTTCATAAAAAATTATGTAGTAGAAGGCTCAAGTGAGACCCATTATCTATGAGAATCCCCATAATACAAATGTGGAGAAAATAGTAGACGTGAAATCTGTCAAGGGGATTTGGGACAAATTGTAGGTTTTATTTAGAGGTGATGGAAGCAACAATGAAGATGTTAAGAAGAATCATAAGGAGAAGAAAAAGAAGAAGAATTCTTAAAAGCAAGAATCTTAGTTGGAAAAATACCACCCCCCTAGTGATAATGTTTCATTTGATCAAGTGAAGAAATAAAAAAATTGAGAACCAAATCTATCGCAATAGAATGGATCTAATGGTATAGATCCTTAGCTAAGTTTCTTTTGGCTTATACTTTTGATGGATCTAATTCTAGTCATGCTATGTTTCCTAGTGAAGAATGTTAAGCTCATTAGAGCTAATTATGAATCTGCTATCGATGTAATAGATAAATTATCCATTGAAGTTAGTATACTGACAACTACATCTAGGGAGCATGACAGGTTGATGCATATTGATGCATAGTTTTAATGAAAAATAAAATGAGATAAGAGAAGATGTTCTTAGCCTAAAAATCATACTCCAAGAAACTAAAATGATTGAGGATGTTATGGCCAGTTAGTTGAAGAAAAAGAGGTCTAAGTTGGAAACCTTGAAGCTGGAGTTATCACGTTGAGGAAGAGGCTAAAGTTGGAGAAGAGCACCATAGCCTTAGACAACATGCTAAAAGAACAAAGATAGTCATTTAATAAATATAGTCTTGGATTTCAAAGGGGAGAGTCCAGCTCACATGTAGAAAAGAATAACAATTAAGAACGAAAAAAGCTTGTAGCAAACAATAACATTAGCAAGAGTAGCAAAGGAGGAAACAAGCATTAGAAAAGAAGACCTAAAGGAGCACCTGCATTTATAAGATCATTTTTTCCAAGCGTATATCGTGGAAGATCTTTCAAAGTCAAAGGAATGAAATCATCTTTTTTCCTTTGATGGATGAGGTAGAGTGTTACAACTGCCACAATCTTGGGCATGTTGTAGCCAAATACAAGAGTGGAGTGTATATATTTAGTCAACATATCTTTCACAATATGATCAACCAAGGAGATCAACCATTAGGTATACTTATGGATTTAATGAATCTGCTACAATGTAGTAGAGAAATTGTCCATTGAAGTTAGTAAACTGACAATTGCATCTAGGGAGCATGATAAGTTGATTCATATTTTTGATGAAAAAGAAAATGAGATGAGAGAAGTTGTTCTTCACATAAAGATACATCTCCAACACTAAAAGGGTTGAAGATGTTATGGCCAGTTAACTGAAAGAAAAAGAGGACCAAGTTGGAAACCTTGAATATGAAGTTATCGCATTGAGGAAGAGGCTAAAGTTGAAGAAGAGCACCATAGCCTTGGATAACATGCTAAAAGTCCAAATATAGACATTGAATTTCAAAAGTGAGAGTCAAACTCATATGTAGGAAAGAATGACAAGGAAGAACCAAAAAGGATTGTAGCAAACAATAACAATAGTAAGCGTAGTAAAGGAGGAAAGAAGTAGCGGAAAAGAAGACCTCAAGGAGCACCTACATCTATAAGTTAATTTCCTCCGAGAGTAGATCATGGAAGATATTTCAAATTGAAAGGAATGAAATCCTCTTTCTTCCTTTGATGGATGATGTAGAGTGTTACAACTACCACACGCTTGGACATGTTGTATCCAAGAAGAAGATCAGAGTTTACATATTTAGCCAACGGTGTTTGCACAATATGATCAGCTAAGGAGATCAAACATTAGTCATACTTATGGATTTAATGTATTTTGTTTCTCATGTAACCCGTTTGGCCATAAGGAAATTGATTTAGATCTAGCCCATGGAGGAGAGGCATATTTCATGCAAGCCATAGATCTGGCATGATTATCAAAAAATTTAATCCCTTTAGTTCATATCTCTACCATGTGGAGTGTTATACATGTCACCATTTCTTCCACATGGCAAGATATTGCATGTTTTTCAACCCTTCAATGCCAATTTAGCAAAAGAAACAATGAATCTAGAGAAGACCTAGCAGAAAATTAGAGAATAATAAAAGGAAGAAGCCTGTAAAGGTGTGGCGGAAGAAAGAGTAGAAACCCAAAAATTAGGAATATCAATCCCTTCTACAACCCGTGGTTCTAGTTGCATATTCCCAAAATATTGCAAAAGTACATGAGAGGTGCATAATCTTAGGGGGAGCATATGGTAGTAGTATGGTAGCATGATGATTTGCTGGAGAAGAGTAGCAACAACATGATGTCATATGTTCCTAAGCCTCACTGAATATTTAGATTTCTAGGATCAAATTTCGTATTGGAGGTATAATGATCTCATGGGAAGCTATGAATGGTATGAGGGTTTCAAAATTCGTTGTTACTTTCCCCTATTTCTCTCACTCATTCATTTGTAGTGGCCTTACATAGGATTTCATGAGTGAAAAGGTACATTTTTTAGTCGTTATTTATATTATATATATATATATATATATAATATATATATATATATATATATATATATATATATATATATATATATATAATATATATATATTCTTGGTTCTCACTAACAATTCATTGAAAAAAGCATATGTACTAGTCATGCATAGAATAAGATCATTGTTTCATCCATGTGTAGAGGAAGGTGATACTTCCAGCGATATGATTCTACACGTGTTCTTTGATAGTATGGATGAAATGGCCCATGTACGTGCAATTTTTTTGATCCATTAGTTCAACAACATTTGATGTTGACGTGAATTAGGAGGAGAGATTATTTTTACCATGAAATCACTTTCATGAGTATAATGTAACAAGCATACATGGGCATGCATCTTATTTGGTCCATTGGTTGAGGATCATTTGAGTTTGGCATGCATTGTATTGATTCTATCAGTTCAACCATGTATGCAATTATGTGTGCAATTTTTCAGCCCTATAACATTGGTTTTTTTATCATTTGGCTTATGATGGAGTAATCCTTGAGTCTAGGAATGCATGGAAAAGAAAGAAATTGTCACAAGTATGCATATAAATGAATCTTGAGTCATATTTCAACCATATATTAGATGTTTGAAGGCATTGTACAACCATGATATATCTTCCTAGTAGCCATGTATTAGGCATATGAAGCCTTTTAATCATTGCATATATTTTGGTTATGGTTGAATGAATTCTTGGTACAACTAATGACCTTTTATATGTGGCAAGGAGGAATTGGAAACAATAAATAACATGTACAACAACATGGAGAGATGATTTACAACCACATTACATTTTTAGGGAGAGAATTTTAAGCCTAGCAGTAGAAGGAAGCACATTATGATGGCATGGATGCATGGCATTGATGTGTTGGCTTGTTGTCATCAGGATATGATTAGTTTCCATCTTCATATTAGTTGATATAAGTAGTTTTTAGCATATGGTTTAGCCATACTTATATACCCTTTTCCATTGATGTCAAAGGGGGAGAGTGACACAATGAGTTGAGCAAGATTGAGACCAGTTAACTAGAGATGTATGGACATCATATTGATGTTTTGGACATGTGTTGACATCAACACCAAAGGGGGAGCATGTTGGTCATGTTGGACTCATGGTGTTGGCATTGATTCAAAACTACGATGTCTACCTTTGGAGTTAACTGTGGAATCGATTATGTTGGCATTAATGCTAACAATATTGGAGGATTTATCATGATAACCAGTGGCTTGACAACATGTTACTAAGGAGTTCTTGATATTTTCAAAGGATCTACATGTTCTAGAGGTGCTTTCAGAGGAAGGTGGACAAGTTATGGAAGTGTTCGAGCATTTTGCAAGATGCTGGGGGTAGAGAAATAGAGCAACATAGGTGATAAGAGGAAAATTTAAATTATAACACACCCTAAGAGACAAATTAATTGTGTTATAATGCACTTCCCTAGTGCAAAAGGTGTGTTATACGGTGTAGAGTCGATTTCCTGCATTTTCTATGAACTCTAATGAATTCGAGGAGCATTTACTATGGATTTTGTGCATGGTATTTGTTAGGTATCTATAATACTAGTGTAACCCCCATATTGTTATTTTGGAGCCCTTACATTATTACTTTTATATAGGCCCTAATTATATTTTGACTCTTCAGACTCCTATATATATGAAGGGGGTCTTGTCATTTGAATCATCCAATAATTCTTCATTTATGTAATATAAAATGAGGTTTCCCCCTCAAATAGGTTTATTTTCAAGTCATTGATATATATATTTTCTTCTGTTTTGTGATATGATTTCAGAACATTTGGTATCATAACTTTGGATCGCAGGGTTTTACTACTTCAAAGAGGTCATCTTGATAATTTTCCTATAACTTTTTTTTCTATTAGGCTTTAGAATCTGAAAATATCACCACGTCGAGCCAAAATCTTGGTGAAACTTTTGTAAAACTTTTAGATCTTGCTTCACTATATTTTAAGAGATATGGTCCAAGGAATTTAGGGTTTATACGTGCTCCAGAATTTAGTCTTAGACAAGTGACCTAGAAAACTTCATCATAACCTCCTCTTAAAGCATCAAATTTGAATTCAATAAAAGTTTAATAAATTTAAATGGACTTTAGGTTCTTGGGAATTAATTTTAGGACTTAAGGTTGAAACAATGACATTTGGAAGTTTGTACAAGTTCACTATACTAAACTAGTCCATAATTAGGTCATTATGGGAGGTTTGGCATAAATTTATCTTGAAAAATAAAATTTTGGTATAACTTGTGGGGTTGGAAATAAGACACATAAATATACCTCAGGAAGAAGTTTCATATAACATTTTCAATGTTGAGCTCCTAAAAGTAGGAAAAGGTGTGTGTTTATTTTTTAAATTTGTATAGATTTTTCTCAAAAAAAAAAATTGAAGTGATTCAAAGGTAATATTGAATGACAGATATCATTATTCCTAGAAAAAAAATGAATACACCCAGTAGACTCATAGCAAATCTCTACTATTATGCATGAGGAAGAGGAAGAAATGCAATATAATATATCAAAATTATGAGACAAAGAGCAACAAGTTTCTCTCTCGCAAAGAGTAACAAAAAATGAACTAGAATCTAAGATCAATGATTTGAAGAAAGGTTTAAAAGCATACATTGAAGGTTTTAAGGATGGTTTAAAAGAAAAAATGGAAGTTTTGAAAGATGGTTTAAAAGAAAAAAATGGATGTTTTGAAAGATGGTTTAAAAACATAAATGAAAATTGACCTAGAATGTTTGAAGGAAGGTTTAACAAAGTTGCCACCAGAAATGCTTCCTAGTGGTGAAATTTTACTCCATGAAGATCATGATCAGACAAAAGAAATATGAATTGTTATTTTAGAGACTCCAGGATTCATTTTAGGACAAACCAAATTCCAAATATCGATATGACGAAGTTTGATGGAAAGTATTAGATAACATGGATACTACAGATGCAACATTCTCTAATCTACATGATGTGCAACACACACAAAAAGGTACACATTACATCTTTATATTTAGAACCAAATCAATTTTTATGGTATTTATGGCTTTGTTCTTGCAAATCATCAGTTAATTGGAAAATTTTACTAAGGAATTGATAGCACATTATGAGGATACATGGACCAATACCTTCTTCAAGAAATTGTTAAATCTCAACCAAAAGGCTTCAATTAGGGAGCACATTGAGGACTTCCAAAGATTTAATTACCAATATTCTAGAGGAGCATATGATTAATGTCTTCATGGGTAACTTAAAGGATAACATCCAATATTAGGTTCACCTTTGGGATCCTAAGTCACTGGAGATTGCATTTATGGTGGCAAGAAAATTTGAAAGAAAATTCATGGAAATAAGGAAGTCTACCACTCACAACTATAAATATGGAAGCGTTTCTTCTCCTAGTGTCCCACAACCTACAAGGTTGGCACTATAGCAATTTGAGGAAAAAAGAGCAAAAGGGTTGTGTTACAGTTGTAATAGAAAATATACTAAATGTCATAAGTGTGTTGATAAGAAATAATTTTACATATATTGTGAAGAGGAGGAAAAAAATGAAAAAGAAAAATCAAGAAGGATATATCAAGAAGAAAAAGGTAATAGTGATGATTGATTCACGTAGCAACCATAAAGTTATTTATTTTAAGATCACCAAGGAGTTGAATTTCCTTCTACATCCAACACCATAGTGTCAAGTGATGGTTGAAAATGGAGGAATTATAAAATTCTCAAGGAAGTTCCATAATATCAATCTAACCATGGGGGAATATGTATTGAAGTGTATAAAGATGTTTATTCCAATGGGTGGATTTGACGTTGTATTAGGAGTCTAATGGTTACCATATTTTTGCATGATAGCTTTTAATTTTTGGGAAATTTTCTTGAAATTTTTCTAGGAAGGAAAGGAAATTGAATTAAGGGATATCACAAGGAAACCTAGAAAGATAATTAGATATAATGTCATGACAAATCTTTCAAATAAGGAACAATGAGGGATAAATGCACAATTATTCTCACTATATGTTCAAACATCTAAGTCATCTATTTTTCTAGTTTTTCAAAGAGTCCCTCACAATAATTCCAAGGTATTTTTACTCCCAAATGTCTCCCACCTACTCATGTTCACATTCATGCTATTGACCTGATTCTCGGAAGTGTTCTTCCAAACATTAGACCTTACAGATATCCCTATGCCCAAGAGAGTGAAATTGAGCATATGGTTGTAGATGCTAGACGCAAGTATAATTCAAACTAGTCAAACTTCATTCTCTTCTCCATTATTATTGGTGCATAAGAAGGATGGATCATGGTGTATGCATATGTATTATAAAGAGCTAAATAATCTCACTATTCAAGATGAATTTCCCATTCCCTTCATCGATGAATTGCTGGATTAACTGCATGGATTAATTTACTTCTCCAAGCTACATCTTGCTCAGGATATCATCAAATTAGAATGAAGTCAAAAGACATTTTGAAAACAACATTCAAAACTCATGAAGGTCATTACAAATTTTTGGTCATGCATTTTTTTCTTACTAATGCACCTTACACATTTCAAGGTTTGATGAGTTCCATTTTCAAACCCTTCCTTAAACAAATTGTGTTATAATTTTTTAATGATATACTAATCTCCAACAAGCCTTGGAAATATCATCTTCAACATGTTGATAAGGTCCTCAAACTATTAAAGGAGAAATAGTTGTATGAAAAACCCTCCAAATGTTTCTTTGGGGTACACGAAGCGGAATATTTGGGTCATATTGTATCTCTTGAATATGTTAAGGTAGACCATAACAAAATTAAAACCATAAAGGAATGGAGAATACCCACAACTCTAAGGAACCATCGTGGATTTCTTGGGTTGAAATGATATTATTGTAATTTTGTTAAGAATTATGGGATAATAATGGCACCACTAACAACATTATTGAAGAAACATGCATATTTTGGACTAGAGAAGCGACTAATGCCTTTGAACATCCTAAAGAGGCAATGTGCCAAGCTTTGGTCTTAGATACACTAGACTTCAAAAATACATTTATTATGGAATGTGATGCCTCAGAAAATGACATTAGTGTTGTTTTAATGCAAGAAGGAAGACCCATTTCTTTTGAAACACATCCAATCGAGGGAAAGTATTTATACAAACCTATTTATGAGAAGGAAATGTCGGGAATGCTACATGCTCTAAAGAAATAGAGTCATTTCCTAATGGGAAGACACTTAAAGGTAAAAATAGATCATGATAGTCACAAACGGGTCACAAGGATGTTGTGTTACGACTTTGAAATCATCTATAGAAAAGTGAAACAAAGTGTTAATGTAGATGCACTCTCGAGAAGGTTTGAGGATGTCAAAGCATTGGTTTGTGCCATTTCTATTATCCAGCTTGATTGGATAACTAAAGCAAGGGATGAGTGATTGAGTGACAAAGACGTCTGGACAGCCATTCAAAATTTGCAAAAATATCCTAGTGCATTTTATACATTTATCTAGCCAAATGAATAATTGTACAAACATCACGTATATCTATGTAAGAATTCCCAACTCAAACAAAAGTTTATTTTGGAATGGCACATCTCTCGATAGGAGAGCACTCAAGTTTTTTAAAAACTTACCATGGGGTCAAGAAGGAATATTTTCAGAATAGCCTTAAATCTTATATTCAAGAATTTGTGCCAAAAAGTATGATTTTCCAACAAAATAAAATTTAGAAAATTAAGATCCCGAGTCTTTTACAACCATTCGTCATTCCAAGTCAGTGTTGGGAAGAAGTCTCAATAGATTTTATCACAAGTTTAGCCAAGTTTGAAGGAAAGAGTGTCATCATGGTGGTAATTGATAGACTTACCAAGTATGCACACTTTTGTGCACTATCTCATCCTTTCAAAGCTAGTACAATCACTATTGCATTTGCAGAAATAGTTCAAAAACTACATGGAAACCCAATGATTATTGTAATTGACAAAGATCCCATTTTCACTGGAATTTTTTGGATAAAATTAGTTTCTTTTCTTCATACTCAATTAGCTCATAGCTCACATTATCATCCTCAATTTGATGGGAAAACTAATATAGTGAAAAAAAAATTGGGAGGATATCTTCGTTGCTTTGCATCTAATAAACAAACACAATGGGTCAGATGGTTACCTCTAGCAAAATGGTTGTATAACACTTCCTTCCATTTTGCGGAAAAAATGAATCCATTTATAGTGTTTTATGGATATTATCCACCATTTATCACATCATCTTTGAGAGACACTAATGAGCTTCAAGAAGTGGAAGATCATATCGAGAATAAAAAACGAGTTCACCAACTCTTAAAGGATAACCTTACTCTAGTGACAAATCATATGAAATGACAGGAAGATCAACATCACAATGAAATAATTTTTGATGTGTGTGATTGGAAATTTTTATCGCTACACCCATATAAAAAAATTTCCCTCAAGTAATAAAAGAAGGATAATAAATTATCACCCAAATACTATGGCCTTTAAAAGGTATTGCAAAGGATTGGTACTATGGCATGCAAATTGGAGCTACTAGCATGTTCCCCCATACACCCATTTTTCCAAGTTTCATGCTTAAACAAGGTTATATGTGATGAACTCCCAGTTTAAAATATTGCTAGAACTTGATAAGGAAGGAAAAATCATATTGGAACCTGAAGCAATCATACAAAAATAATCTGAGAACTATGGAATCGATCAATTTCAGAGTATCTCATTAAGTGGAAGAACTTACATGTTGAAGATTCTACATGGGAGGATGAGAAATGCATATATAACTACTCCAACATTGAGGAAAACATATTTTTGAAGGAGACGGGCATGTTAGGTCCCTATAATGCTAGCGTAACCCCCATATTGTTATTGTTGTACCCCATTGAACCCCCATATTGATATTTTTGTGCCCCATAGAAACTGAATATTGTGATTCGTAAGCCATTTATTATTGTTATGTAGGCCCTAATTATATTTTAACTCTTTCGACACCCATATATAGGAAAGAGGTCTTGTCATTTGAATAATCCAAGAATTCTTAATGCAAGTAATGTAAAATAAGGTTCCCCCCTCAAAGAAGTTTATTTTCAAGTCATTGATTTATCTTTTCTTCTATTTTTTTTATCTCATTGCATAATAGTATTTGCTAGAATAGTTGAAGATAGCTCATTCCACACTCCATAATGTAATGAAGTCAAAGCTAATGAGGGTTAGTGATTTGTATTAATTGCACCTTTATTCACTAATAAAATGTTAGAGTGTGAAGTAGAAGAGGTTAGACAATATGAGAGAGTGAGGAACATGAATGCAGAGATAGAGTGGAGATCAAAGACCAGATTTGGAGCATATGTTAGAGGATGATGGAGTTATTATGGATCTATAAGTTTAACATGCTTGCGTTTTAGATTGTATTGCTTCCAAATTTTATTGATCTGTATAATGTATTTCATTGATGATCTGCGTATTGTTGTAGAGGTTTTATTGGACAGCTTATAATTGTTGTAGCTTTTGCGTATTCTCATGCATAATATAATTAATGTATGTTGTAGTAGTTTAGTGCTAGTGATGGCTAAGCATGATGCTAGTATTTAGTTTGGTTTTGATGAGCATATTTGATTGTGAGAGCTAATGTATTGTTTGAGGTGCATAGAGGCATATTTTGCATGTGTTTGTATTCATTTATTGATGAGTTTAGTTTTGTAGGGCCCATAATTTGAAAACATATGAAATGAAGCCCATGAGATGAGCTTGAAGGTTCAATCCTTTAGTGATATGAAGTAGTGGCTTGCAGATTCAAGGTGTAGTAGTATCCTTCAGATAGTGTTATGCAAATTCATGGGAGTGGTGGCTTCCAACAAGTGGTGACATGAAAATTTCATATAGCTAGTGGCTTGGAGTGAGTAGTTTCTTGCATGATTGACAAGTTGTGGCTTGCACATTGGTGGTGGTCAGTGACTATGTAAATACTAATATTATCAATATTATTAATATTATCAATATTATTAATATTATTAATAAGAAGAAGATGAAGACTATCTTCCAATGGTGTTTTTTACCCTTTGGATTTCCACCTTATAGCTTTTGTCTTCTCTATGCGATAATGGGCTTTGATGTGTTGTAGTTGATGGTTACTTGTGCTTGTTATGATCACTAATTATGTTTGTAATTATGCATTTGTTATTTATATATCTTTTGGTGGTGGACTAATGAATGTTCAATTATTTTTTAAAGATAAGAAAATTTGGAAAAAATTGGTCATAGGGCACAATATTGATTCACCCCACCCACCTCTCAGTATTGTTCACACTTCCGATTAGTGGTATCAACATTTCCACTTTTTAACACCTATGTAACCATCAACTAGAGGTTTTATTGGTAGCAGTTGAAATATGTAACACCCTCATCCCACATCTACCCAAGTAACTGACCAACCGGGGTAAACATGTGATGAGAGGCCACTATGATTGGATTCAACCTCCTAGGTGATCTTAAGGAAATAGAATTAACCGAAACACATCATACAAAACTTCCACATCAACAACAAGACCCCTAAGAACCATCCCAATACTTCTTGTAACCAGCCCTTGGGTTACACTAATATTTTAAAACACTTAACCCCCACATGCTCCCATGATATGGGCATGACAACATCGAGAAGGCCCTAGATGCTCCCACAGCATGGCATGCCATAATCCATAGACTAAATTGCTGAGTGTTGTGCCAGCATCCCTGGTATTTGAGCCACTTTTCAAGTGCAGAGCCCAGGTCACTACCCAAAATTTAATGACACTTCTAGAATCCATAACTTACGTAATAGCAAGTATTACCAATCAAAAACTAACTCCATGACTATACCTAAGAATCCCCAACTGGGACTAACATTTTATCAAGCACTTGGCATCAATGCAATCTACAGGAAATGAATACAAGACAGAGCATAAATGAATGATAAATCATATGAGACTTGACAAGAAGTATTACCACCCTCTTCCCTTAATTGTTTTGAAATCAATTAGGTCTTTCATCCATTATCCTCTTAGTTAAAAGTAAATACATTAAATAACCACGACAATAACTAGTCATATAACCATGATTACAACCAACATTAAACCATGAAAATAATAATGATATAACAACCATTAAAGCCACATATTAACAAGAAAAATAACTTAGCTTTTATGAAACATAGGAAAATACAACCAGGTTTGGGACTTCCACGTACCACCCGAACATAGATATGGTTGAACCAAAGCTTTCTTTCAGCCAGTCACACTTGTGCCATATTCCAAGCATGAATGTGGGATCTCATGGATAAACAAATCCAATAAAAACCAAGGGAATCTAGAGGTTAAATCACTTCCACCCTCACCAAATCATGATCACACAAAAAATGGTGCTCTGATCACAAACGAAACTGAACTTGGAATTCCATCCGGAATCCATCACTATCCTTGAGGAGTTTTATGTCTCCTTGTCTTCCAAGCTTTAACGCAATCCAATCCTCGATTACTAGGTCATAAATAGAGACACCTCCCTCTGGCTTTACCATGTATCCCGACAAAACCAGTCAAGGGATTGCTATTCCTTTGGGAATGAAACTTGATGCCACCTCCACCTAGGATTCCGAAATTCATCCCATGATTCCAAAGCCCAAAACGGAGATCAACATCCCAACACACCATGGCATCTGGAAAAAGGAAAGGCTAGGCTAAAAATCATTGTCATAACAGCAAACCCATGCCACTAACATCAAGAGAACCATATACCAACATGAAAATCCATGCATGTCAAAACCAACTAAGAAATCACACATGCAATATGTTACCTACAAGTGTTCATGCTAAAGTTGCTTGATATTGCTATTCCTTCCTTGATCCTTACTTTCCTTCTTTTATCCAATGATAGAGTGCTCCAAGAAAACTCTAAGTGTCCAAGAGTGAAAGAGAGAGAAAGAGAGAATAATGAGAGAGCTCCAAAACTAAACTTACAAAAGGTTACAAACTGATCCTCAAATTTTCTTTTTATCAATGAGGCCTATATCTTCTTCATTTTCCATTATTTTCCTTCAATTTCCTCCTCACATGAAACCTCTGACCTTTCACCTTAATTTTCTCTTAATTTCCTTTATTTTCATAAATAAATGTGCCAAAATTCCTTTTTTCATTTTTAATGCCTTTTCCTTTTCTTTTGCCTTCGGAAATTTCCCTTATCCATAAACACATCCAATGATGCCCATTAGGATATCTTTTCCGAACATGTAGCTTGGAATAAGTGTCCCTTAAACGTGGTCTTATTTTGCCCTTATTAACTTTTATTACATGAAATTTTCACCAAAGCTATTATGGAACCTTCCCCCTTTGGGAACACCATCATCCGTGTTAAACCGCACCAAGACCTCTACAAAATCACTGAAAGATAAACATACTTCCCATGGAGATTTATAACATATCTTGTTGTAGTATTTACAATGAATGACCCACTCAAAAGCAAAACATCATAACAATGTGACAAAATAACAACTATACTTCTTATTGGAGCTTTATAACTTAGCTCGTGGTGATATTTACATCCATATACATATAGCAGAGCGTTAGAAAAACATATTCCAAACATATACCTAACACCAAACCAAAATTTCTTTGCATCAACCCACAAACAATGAAGGATACGTGGCCCACATCTAGTCTTCCATCTCCCATGTAGCTTATTTAGGCCCAAAGTGCTTCCAGTACACTTTAACTTGATTTATGGCTTTGTTCCTGAGCATGAGTTGCTTCAACTGCAATATGTGTTGAGGCTATTACAAGAATTATCCTTCTTGTTCCACCTACAATACAGACGAATCAATAGAATGATCAACATCCTTTATATACCTCTTAAGCAATGAAACATGAAAAAATCATGTATTTTCACTGTTAGAGGAAGTGCAATTCAGTAGGCCATTGGTCCAATCCTCTCAACGATCTCCAAATGCGCACAATACCATGGTGCCAAATTGTCACATGATTCAATCCTCAAAAATCTCTTCTTAGGCTTGATGTGTAAATACACATGCTCCCTAACTTGGAACTCCTTGAATGCACTGTGTTGATTCACATAACTCTTATTCCTATCCTATGTTGCATTTATATTATTCTTTATGACTTGCATTTCATGTTCCATGTGAGACAACATATCTGGTCCAATAAGTACCATGTTCATTGGATCACTCAAGCTAATTGGAGTATTGCAACTCCTCCCATACAATGCCTTGAAAGGAATCATCGTCAATGACTCCTGATAACCATTGTTGTATGAAAACTCAACCAATGGAAAATACTCCTCCCATATCCTCTATTGGTGCATCACATACATCCTTAATATATCCTCCAAGATCTTATTGACCCTCTCTATCTTTCCATCTGTTTGTAGATGATAAGTTGTACTTAAGGCCAAATCTCTACCCAAAGCTATAAATGGCTCCTTCGAAAACTTGGAAGTGAATTTCGCATCCCTACTCCACACAATCTTCTTTAGAACACCATGTAGTTTCACGACCTCTCTGATGAAAGTTTATGCCACCTCACTAGATGAATATGTAGTCTCCATTGGAATGAAGGGAGCTACATTGCTCAACCTGTTGATCACAACCATAATAGAATCATGTTGTCTCATTATCCTGAGAGGAAATGTAATTAAATGCATGGAAATTACCTCCCATTTCCATTTTGGAATCACAATAAGTTGTAGTATACCACTTGGATACCTACATTCTGGCTTCACCTGCTAACAATCCCAATACCTAGCCATAAACACTGCCACTTCATTCTTCAAATTCGTCGAAT
The DNA here is from genome assembly GCA_000404065.3 of Pinus taeda. Taxonomy (NCBI): domain Eukaryota; kingdom Viridiplantae; phylum Streptophyta; class Pinopsida; order Pinales; family Pinaceae; genus Pinus; species Pinus taeda. The sequence goes on along the minus strand of APFE031276562.1, from coordinate 66,252 downwards.
AGTATAACTTCTTCACCATCATCAATGTCTTGTGATATCTTGGGTGACTTGAGTATGGATTCACATGAAACTCCCTCAAGATAAGCTTCTTGATCTCACTGCAATTTGGTACATAGATCTTGTCACCAAATGTCACCAAACCATCTGCCATTAGATGATAGTATGCATCCTGATCACCTATACCTGTACCTGTACCTATATCTATACCTACACCTCTACCTATACCTATACTCTATTGTAACCTATGCATAATCTCCATATGTCTAGCATCCTGCTATCTTGCTTGCAAAATTCTATCATATAACTTAGTCCCATCAGAGCTCATAACTTCTATATGATTTAGTTGTACCTTGTGCTAAGAGCATCTACAACATGATTCTTCTTTCCCTTAATGTACCTGATCTCGAATTCAAATGCAGTAAGGGCAGATAACTATCTCTCTTGCCCGGAATTTAGATTCGGTTGGTCAAACAAGTATCTCAACGCACTATGATCACTCATCAATATGAAGCTCCTACCCAGAAGATAGTGCTTCCACATATTCAATGTAAGTATGATCATCGCTAGCTCAAGATCATGTGTCAGATAGTTTTTCTCATGTTCATTTAGTTTATGTGACTCATAGCACACTACCTATCCTTCCTACATAATAAATCCACCAATTCCTCTCATCCAAGCATCTGTACACACTACAAATTCCTTGTCCGGATCTGCAATATTTAACATTGGTGCATGTGTCAACAATTGCTTGAGCTGCTCAAAACTAGTTGCACATTCTTTTGTCCATTTGAAATTCTTACCTTTTCTATGCAATGATGTGATAGGATATGCAATGTGTGAGAAGTTCATGATGAACCTCCTATAGTAACCTACCAATCCCATAAATGATCTCACCTCATCCACATTCTTAGGATTTTCCCACTCCATGATGTCCCTTATATTTTCTAGAGCTACTGCTATGCCTTACTTGGAAATGACATGTCCCAAGTAATGAACCTATTTTTGAAAGAAGTTATAGTTTCTAAGTTTAGCATACAACCGATGCTCTCTTAGCAATATCAACACTCCTTCTAAATTCTTGGCATGCTCTTCCTCATTCTGGGAGTATATCAAGATGGCATCAATGAATAGAATAAAAAACGTCTCCAAATAAGGATGCAACACACTATTCATCAAGCACATAAATGTAGTTGGAGCATTACTCAAACCAAATGGAGCTACAACAAACTCATAATATCCTTACCTAGTCCTGAATGAATTCTTATATATATCCTCTTTCTTCATGGATACCTGATAGTATCTTGATCTCAATTTAATCTTAGAGAACATTGTTGCTACCTTCAGCTGATCAAGGAAATCATGAATCCTAGGCAATGGGCACTTGTAATTGATCATTACTTTGTTTAGTTTCCTATAGTCAATGCACAATATGGGAGTACCATCTTTCTTCTTTACAAACAATATTGGTGCACCACAAGGTGATACACATGGCCTAATGCATCCCTTGTCAAGCATCTCCTTTAATTTCAATGTCAACTCTACTAGTTCTAGAGTGCTCATCCTATAATGTTCCTTCAATGTTAGTGCTTCCCTTGGCACCAAGTCAATAGAGAAATCTACTTCCCTGTGAGGAGGTAACGTTGTAATCTCTACTCGAAACACATCCTGGTACTAATTCAATGTTAGGTACCTCTTGGATATTTCTTCATCCTCAACATCATTACCCTTTTAACCAGATATATTCACTACAAACATCACACAACATTTTTTACAACTACTCTTAGCCTGCATAGCAGTAACCATCCTCATTGATGTAGGCTTCTTATTTCCCTAAAAATTCTCTTTTCCCCACTATCATCCACACACTCAATGGCCTTGTCAAAGAAATCCACTTTGGTCTTATGATGGTACAACCAATCCATACCAAAAAACATACTATACGATCCAAAAGGTAGTATATTGAAATTTGTTCTTGTTGGCATACCATTTAACTCAAATATAATTCCCTTACCCAATGGTGAATTGCTTCTTATTACCTGCAGCCAGCTATACCTACCAAGATTTTGCATGCACTTCTTTTCTCCAACCACACTTATCCACCAAGTTAGGATTAATATAACTATAATTAGATATAGAATCAATCAAAATAGACACAACTTTATCACAAATCTTACTGTCCATCTCAATTATAGATGCCTAATGTTCTTCCTGTCTATTGTCCACATCTGCATAGATCCGAGGAATGTTATGACCAACATCTCGAAATGTATGCACATCCTGATCACTATATATATGGGGTCTACCACCATGGTATTGCGGACAATCCCTCTTACAATGATCCTTGCCACATATCTAACACTGCAATGGTGCTCTACCATCACTTCTAGTCTGCTACTCTCCATGTCCCTTCTCAATTGTATTGAACTTCTTGTAAGGGACTATATTTTCTTTCTCAGTTGCTTCTTGAGGTATTCCTAGCTTTGGCGGCCATTTTCATTTAGCATTCTCAATTCCTTTGAAGTCACACTTAGGCTAAACCTTGTGCTTTGACTACTCATAACAATGTTTCAGCTTTTGGATAGCCTCCTCCAATGATATAGGCTCATCGAACTCAATCCGATCTTGGTAAGATACTGGCAGTCCACTAATGAATATTTCAACCTTTTCCTTCTACTCCTTGATGTAAGGCACATATCTCAACAGCTCCAAGAACTTTCTAGTATACTCATCATATGTCATGGAACCCATTCACAACACATAAAAATCCTTAGTTCTATCATCATATTACCTTTCCAACAAATACTTTTTCTTAAAGAACCTCCCAAACTCATTCCATGTCAAGTCATCCTCATAAATACCTTTGACATTCTTCACATCTTCCCACCAAATATCTGCTTTACCTTTGAGACTAGAAGTGGCTATCCTTTCTTTCATGTTTTCTGAGTAATCATGCAATCTAAAGAATTTTTCCATGCCAAGAAACCATGCCTCTGCATCCTAAAATTTATGCATCTCTCCATTAAAGGTATGTGGATTTTATTTGTTAAATTCATCTGGAAAGTATCCCTTGTCACTCCTCCTGTAAGGATGATAACAATAAAGATAATGATGTCTGTGAGAACTAGAACTAGAATAGTACCTACGTTTATCACCCCTACTATCTGGAGTAGCCACTGACTTGCCATCTTTGATCGTGTCACTTCTATCCAACCTGTGACCACCATGAGACCTGCTACCATATGCCCCATTAGTTTTTTCCTCCTGCTCATGGCTGATCTGAAGTGGTCCCTATCGCTGCAACACTAAAAACCTCTGAAGGAGTATTGCATTAACCTCTACTTGTTTTCCTTGTGCATGCATGATTTTATCATTGTTCACCTTACAAATCGTTATTTCTTCCATCAAGCTTGTCAACGTGTCTACTAAATTAGAGTTTCCAACACCACATTTCTCATCTAATTCATGGGGAGAGTCTTTGTAGTCTACCATCTTGCTAGCCATTTTGATCTCTTTCCTATAAGGCATACTATGTCATATAAACCAAATCACAATAAATCAATGTACCTTAGTATACTTTGAGGAGGATGCCTTGTCTACAAGACCAACAAATCAATGTGATACATGTACAATATAATCATGACAACATATAGAAATATAACACATAAGCATGTAGCCATATATCCATCATTCTAACTAGAATACAGTCATCAATGAATGACCATATCAACTACCATATAATGACCTCATGCATGACAACAACAAGCATGTCGTTGTACGTTGACAGTTTACGAGAATAACCAACATGTAATCAATCATACACCCACCATGAGACACTTCAAAGAACAACATCCTCATTCACATGGCAATGTCACTACAACCATGACCAACACATGCATATGCAACAAGAACATAGACCAAAAGGATGACTAACACACGTGCAACCGACATGAATCCATGACCACACACACATCCCATCCAGTCTGAAGGGTGAACCGTGCTTTCATACTACTCTATAACACCCTCATCCTACACCTACCCAATTAACTCGTCAACTGGAGTAAACATGCGACGAGAGGTCACTATGATTGGATACAACCTCCTAAGTGACCTTAAGGAAATGGAATCAATGTAAACACATGATACGAACCTTCCACATCAACAACAAGACCCCTACGAACCATCCCAACCTTTCTAATAACCATCCCCTAGGTCCCATTGAGATTTTAGACCACTTGACTCATAGACACTCCCATGATATGGGAATTACATAGTTTAGAAAGCCCTAGATGCAACCACAACATGGCATGTCAGCATCTAGAGAATAAGTTGCTTAGTCTTGTGTCAACGTCCCTAGGATTTGAGCCACTATTTCAGGCCCAAATCCATGGTCACTGCCTAGAATTCAATGGCACTTCCATAATCCATGATTTACATAATAACAAGTACCACTAATCAAAAAATAACTTCAGGACTAGGCCTCACCATCCCCAACTTGGACTTGCATTTTGTCAAACACTTGACATCAATGCAATGTATAGGAAATTAATACAATACAAAGCATAAATGACTAATAAATCATTTGAGACTTGACAAGAAGGATTACCACACTCTTCCCATAACTGTTTTGACATCAATTAGGTCTTGCATCCATTATTCTTTCAGTTACAAGTAAATACATGAAATAACCATGACAATAACTAATCATAAATTCATTCTTACAATCAGCATTAAACCATGAAAATAACAATGATATAACAACCATTAAATCCACACATTAACAAGTACAAAAGAAAAAGAACTTAGCTTTATTAAACATAGGAAAATTCGACCATGTTGGGGACTTCCATATATCACTCGACTGTAGACATAGTTGAACCAAATATTTCTTTATGCTAGTCACGTCCATTCCATATTCCAAGCCAGAATATAAGATCCCATGGATAAACCAATCCAAAAACAACCAAGGGAATCTAGAGGTTAAACCACCTCCACCCTCACCAAACCATGATCACACCTAAACCAGTTCTCTGATCACAAAATCGAACCGAACTTGGAATGCCATCCAAAATCCATCATTATCATTGAGGGAATTTTTTCCTCATTGTCTCTCAAGATTTACCACAATCCAATCCTGGATTACTAGGCCCTAAACCAAGACACCTCCCTTAGGCTTTAGCATGTATCTCGTCAAAATTGATCAAGGGATTCCTAGGCCTTTGGGAATGAACCTTGAGACCACCTCCACCTCGGATTCTGAAATCCATCCAACAATTACAAAGCTCAAAACCATGATCAACATCACAACACACCATGGCATTTGGAAAAAGGGAAGGCTAGGCTAGAAACTACTATCATAACCCAACAAACCCATGCCACCGATTGCAAGAGAACCATACACCATGTAATTCCATGTATGTCAAAACCATCTAGGAAATCACACATGCAATATGTTACCTACAAGAATTCTTGTTGAAGTTGCTTGGTCCTTCTCTTCCTTGCATGATCCTTTCTTTCCTTCCTTTCCTTTCCTTTCTTTTCTTTCCTTTCTCCAAGGCTAGAGTGGTACAAGAAAACTCTAAGTTTCCATGAGTAAGAGAGAGAGAGAATAATGAGAGAGATCCAAAATTGAATGGACAAAAGGTTATAAATTGATCCTCAGATGCCTTTTTATCAATGAGGCATCTATTTTCTTCATTTTCCATTATTTTCCTTAAATTTCCTCCTCACATGAAACTTGTGACCTTTCACCTTACTTTTCTCCTAATTTCCTTTATTTTTGTAAATAAATGTGCCAAAATTTCTTTTTTACTTTTTAGTGCCTTTGCCTTTGGAAATTTCCCTTAGCCATAAACATATCCAGTGATGCCCATTAGGATATATTTGCCCAACATTAAGCTTGGAATAAGTTTCCCTTAACCATGGTCTTATGTTTCCTTTATTGACTTTTATTACACGGAATTTTCGCCAAGGTTGTTACAAAATCAATGATGCATTACATGAGTTTGAAACATTCATAGTTGTCGATTCCACTACTCACATACATACATACATACATACATACATACATACATACTATACATATACATATATATAGTTCTATACATATATATATATATAAATATATATATAAATATATATATATATATACATATATATATACAATAATAATTACATTATATAATATACATATATATATATATATATATATATATATATATATATTATATATATATATATATATCATATAATATAGGATATATACATAATTTGTGTGTGTGTGGTGAGGGAGTTAGAAGTGAGTTGTCACCAAATGTTGTGTTATGTATTATTGGGGAAATCCCCTAATGATGTTCATTGAATTTCATCCAAAACATTATTATATTGTGCTTGCACTTTGATAGCTTTCATTTCAGTTAAATATTTTAAATTTTTTGATAGTCAGCCATTCTGAAATGCTAGTAGGTTGGTAGCGCCTTATTTATCTAACCTATGTATTTTTTCATTGATGTTGTTTTGGTATTCGACAAGATAGGAAGCTTATATTTATGATTTGTTTCATCCCCTCAACCACTTCCTCTCTTCCTAAATCAACTTTTTTTCAATATCTTTCTCTTGAATGATATGATTCTCAAGGATTGATATTGTCTGGGGCTAAAATATACAATGGTTCTTTTGTGACAAGTCTTTAAGGAGTACTTGATGAATCCAAATTTGACTACAATTGTTCAAAAAATAGGTTAGCTAGCTGTGGAGGATAACATTAATGGTAGTTTGCATGTCCATTATATCTTTTGTTTATTCTTTACTTATTTAAAAGTGGAAAACTCTTGATCAATTGTAGTCACCTCACCCCACATTTACCCACTTGAACTAGCCTGATAAGGTAAACATGATATGACCTAACCTCCAAGTTCTAGTTATGGAAGTGGGGCCTACAATTCAACAACAAACTAAAATCCCTCAACAGAAGTAAATCACATAGAATTTAGTCCACAGCCTCTAATGACCAGATCCTAAGCTAGAATTGATTTACCATAAGTGTAACCCCCAACTACACTCATAGAACAATATTCATGCAATTATGAGGCTATAACTGCACTCATAAACCTGTTTCCATATGGTTATGACCCAAAACTCCAATTCTTAGCATGTCCTTCCCAGATATGAGCCACTTTTCTAGGATAGACACCTGACCACTACACACAACTCATTGTAACTTTCCAAAATCATAATTAACATGATAACATTGTCAAACATTCAAACTTCAATAAATAACTTTCCCTATAATTCTTGGTACACATAAAACCTTTTGTTAAACATATGGTAAACATAGAAGCTATATGTGTTGAATGTAGATATGATCATAAGAGTGTGAACTTCATCTGAGAATCACCAAGAAAGTACAATTCTCTCTTAAGATAGCTACAATAGCACTTAATAGTCCATGCATTCGTCAACCATTCATTAACTTACCAAAAAAAGACAAAAGCATTAGATAGTATACTTCATATAACCAGATATATAACTAACAAATAACTAGGAGACAATGACAAATTAACCATAATATCAAAATGATAACTAGCACAAGTTCTAATGGATACCAAGACGAAAATATCCCACATTAACATATGAAAATTCCAAAAAAGTCAGGGACTTCCACATACTTCCCAGCCATCGATTGGACTAAACCAAATCTCTCTTCAGCCAATCATCCTTTTTCCATATCCCAATCATGAATGTGGGATCTCATGGGTTAAGCTAAAATAACAATCAAACCAGGGCTTCTAGAGACCAAACCACCTCAATCCTCAACCATAATGATTCCACCTCTATGGTCCATAACTCACTAACATCACCAAATCGATCTCTACCCAAGTTGCAAGGGATCAAGGAACTAGTAACTCAACCCACAAACTTCCAGGGCTTTAGAGTGTTTATTTTGACCATGACTACGGGAACTATTAACTCAACCCAACAAATGCTCCAAAGTATTTGTCCCAACCTTCAAATCCAGGAAATAGTAACTCAACCCAACTTGTTCTAGGGCTGAAAAGTATTTTTTCCAGCCCACATCGATAGGGAACTTGAGAACCAATTAGCAGATAAATAAGAGGGAAACCCACAACACTATGGCTAACCATGAAATGGTAAGGCAAGGCTGAAATGACTATTAATCCAAGAATGCCTCCATGCCAATTAAAACACATAACTAGATAATCACATGCATGCATCATACAGCCATAAACAAACAAGGAAATCACACATGTAACCTATTACCTGCAAAATAATCCATTTGTAGTTGTTGATCCAACTATCTCTTTGTTCTTCCTAGCTCTTCCTTTGCCTTCCCTTTTCTTCCTTGCTTGTCTTCTTCCAAATCCAAGAGAATTCTAGAGTGCTCAAAGAATTCTTTATGTGTGCAAGAGTGTAAGAGAGAGATTGTGTGAGAGAATCAACTAGAACTCCACCACCAAATTATCAAAAAGCTAGAAACTATTTATTTGAATCCTCCTTATCATTGATGCCTTTATTTTCTTCATTTCCCTTAATTTTTCTTGTAATTTCCCTTACATGCAAATTTGTGTCTCTTCACCTTCATTTTCTCGTATTTTATTTTATTTTCATAACTAAATGTCAATTATTATCTCTTTTCCTTTGACAATTCCTTTTAAAATTTGCATATCCATTAATAAAATACAATTAATACCAAATATGGTGTTTTCCACACCATTGAGCTTGGAATATGTGTCCTGTGACCTTGGTTTTATTTTATTTACATGGAAATTTAACTAGGGGTTGTTGCAAACCCCTCCCCTTTTGGGTGATATGATCTTCATTGTTTAATGAATCTTATAACAAGCAAAACATTTTCCCTATGGAGATTTATAACAGAATACAATGCAACATTTAGAACATACCAAATTGATGAAACCATGAACACCATGCTACTTATTGGAGCTTTATAACACAACTCATTGTAGTACTATTTACAATAGATATATGCATATATAAACATAAACCAAAACATGTACCAACATAACTGCTCAACCAGTAAATACAGAAGGATATATAGCCCATGTATGATCAACCATATCCCATGTAGCTTCATCAGGCCCAAAGTGCTTCCACAACACTTCAACTTGCTCAATTGCTTTGTTCCAGAGCATCAGTTGTTTTTGCTGCAATATGCACTAAGGCTTTGGCTATAACTCTCTCTCTCTGGTTCCATCTGCAATACAAACCAATCAATCACATGATCAATATCCTACACATATATCTTAATCAATAAAACACGAAAAATATCATGGACTTTCATTGTCGATAGTAGTGCAAGTATGTAGGCAACTGGTCTAATCCTCTCAAGTATCTCAAAAGGCCCACAATACCGAGGTTTTCAACTTGGCACATGACTTGATCCTCAAGGATACCCTCTTGGGATTGATATGCAAATACACATGCTCACCAACCTGAAACTTCTTGAATTCTATATGTTGATCTGAATAACTCTTTTGCCTGTCTCATGCTGTCTATAGATTCCTTTTAACAACTTGCATTTCTTGTTTCATCTCAACCAACATGTCTGATCTAATCAATATCATATTCACTTGATCACTACATGTGATAGGAGTATTACAACTCTGCCCATAGATAGCCTCAAATGGACTCATCCTCAAGGATTCTTGGTATTCTTTAATATATGCAAACACCATTGGTGGAAGATACTCCTCCCACTTCCTATGTTGATGCATGACATGCATCCTCAATATATCCTGAAGAATCTTGTGAACTAACTTTTTTTCTTCATCTATCTATGGATGATAATCTGTGCTGAAATCTATCTATGTCACTAAGCCTGCAAACAACTCCTTCCAAAACCTAGAAGTGAACTTGGCATATTTGTCTAATATGATATTCTTGGGGACCCCTTGTGACATCGCTATATTCTTGATGAATATCTAAGCTACCTCACTGGTTTAATTTGGAAAATTCATTGCAATAAAGTGAGAACCCTTGCTTAACTCGTCAACCACAACCATGATGGAATCATGATGCTTCAATATCCTCGGAAAAAATGTAATGAAGTCCATGGAAACGACCTCTTATTTTCATTCTAGTATTAGAATCAACTACAATAAACTAGTTTCATACTTATACTCTCTCTTCACCTACTGACAATCCAAACACCTTGCTACGAACTCATCTACATTTTGCATCAAATTTAGCCAATAGCATAACTTCTTCATAGCTATCAAAGTCTTCTAATTTCTTGGGTGACCTAAATATAGCTTGACATGAAACTCCCTCAAGATGAGCTTCTTCAATTCATTGTTATCTTATACATAGATCTTGTTCCTTGATTTGACCAAACCATCTTCCCTAAGGTGATGCTTGTCATCATTATCACCTTCACCCTATTGCTATAATCTATGTTTCAGCAACTAGTACTTGTCATCTTGTCACCCTGCTTGTAATATTTTCTCCTGCAATTTTGACCTGTATGAAATCATAGATGAAATGTGATTCATGTGCACTCTACTAATGAGAGAATCTGCAACCCTATTCCCCTTTCCCTTGATGTACATGATCTCAAATTCAAACTCATTGAGAGTAGCTTACCTACTAGCCTTCTTGGCATTTAGAATGGATCAAAAAAATAGTTACCTAAGTCCACAATGATCACTCATAAGAAAAAACCTCCCGCTAAGAAGATAATGTCTCCACATCTTCAGGGCATGACTGATAGTTTCCAACTCAAGATTGTGAGTCACATGGTTTCACTCGTGCTCATTCAACTTCCTTTTCTCATAGCATACTACCTATCCTTTTTACATCAAGACCCCATCAAGTCGTTCCTTGCAAGCATCCATATAAATGACAAATTATTTATCAAGATCTGCAATCTTCATGACTAAATCATTTGTGATCAATTGATTCAACTACTAAAAAATAGTTTCACACTCCTCAATCCATTAAAACTACTTTCATTTTCTCTACAAATATGTAATAGGATAACCAAAGTTTGAGAAGTTCCTGATGAACCTCTTATAGTAATCTACTAATCACATGAATGATCTCACCTCATCCACATTCTTAGGAGTTGGCCACTCCATGATAGCTTTAATTTTTTTGTATCAATTGTTATCCCCTCCTTGGAAGCAACATGTCCCAAGTAATGAAATTCAGTCTGAAAGAAGTTTCACTTGTTAAGCTTGGAATATAACTGATGCTCTTTCAACGATATCAATATTGAGGTTAAGTGTTTTGCACGCTCTTCCTAATTCATAAAATATATCAATATGTCATCAATAAAAATTGTCACAAAACTTTCCAATTAAGGATGCAACACAATTTTCATCAAACACATGAAAATAGTTGGAGCATTAGTAAGACCAAAAGGAACCACCAAAAAATCATAATTCACATACGACATATGGAATGCAGCCGTGTAGATGTATTATTCTTTGATGCACACCTCATGATATCATGATCTTATATCAATTTTTGAAAACATTGTTTCTACCTTTAACTGATTAAACAAGTCATCAATTCACAGAAATGGATACCAGTTCTTGATAGTCACTTTTTTTCAAATACTTATAACCAATTCATAATTTAAGAGTGCCATCTTTCTTCCTTACGAAAAATGTTGGTGCACCCCAAGGCAATACACTTGGCCTTGTGTATCCTTTATCAAGCATTTCCTTGAGCTACAACTTTAGTTCCACTAAGTCTAGAGTGCTCATCCTCTACAATGTTTTAGATGTTAGTGTTGCTCCTAGAATCAAATCAATAGATAATTCCACTTCCCTATGAGGTGGTATCTCCATAATATTTGTACGAAACCCATCATGAAATTTCTACAATAGTAGATACTTATTCAATAATTTTTCACCCTCAACATCCCTCCCTTTATCACTACAGATATGCATTGCAAATAATAAACATCCTTTCTGGTAACCGTTCTTTTCCTGCATAGCTATAATAGTCCTTACTAATGTAAGCTTCTTCTTTCTGTGCAAGGTTCTTCTTTCTTCATCATCGTCTAAACACTCAATAGCCTTGTAATAGCAATCCACTTTAGTCCTATGAATGAACAACTAATCCATGCCCAGAAACATAATATATGAATCTAAAGGAATCACATTTAGGTATGGTAATGTAGGCATACTATTCAAGTCAAATGCACAAGATCTCACCTAATGATGAACTCATCTTTTCATTTATGTATCCAACTGCATCAACCAAGATTCTAAATGAACTTCTTTATTCAAGCAACACTTATCCACTAGGTTAGGACGGATATAACTATAATTAGATCAGAGATCAATCATAATACAAACAAATTGATATTGAAGCCTAATGATCAGCCAACCTATTATCCATTGCTACATAAATTCAAGGAATACTATGTTCAATATCTCCAATTGTTTGTTCTTCTAAGCACTATAAATCTAAGTTTTGTTTCATGATGTTGTGGACAATCTCTCCTATGGTTCTCTCCACCACAAGTCCAACACCTCAAAGGCTTCCTGCTATCTCCCAATCCTTCTCCTTAGGCTGAGACCCATGTCTTCTCTCAACTACATTGAACTTCTTGTGTTGCACTACATTCTCTTGATGACCTACCTTCTTATGTCTTCCTCACTTCTTACCCGCTTTCCTTTATTCTCCTCATTCCTTTTTAAATATTTATTAGACTCATATTTTCTCTTTGTCAACTCATAACGGTGTTTCAGCATTTTTATGGCTTCCTCCATTGCTCTAGGTTCATCAAACTCAATCCGGTATTTGAATTCTACTAGAACCCACTAATGAAAGAATCTTTGCTTTCTCCTCCTTGAGGTAAGGAACATACCTTAGAAACTTGAAGAATCATTTAGTATACTCATCATTAGTTATAGATCCCATATTCAACTCATAGAACTCATTTCCCGTGTCATCATAGTACCTTTCACATAGGTACTTCTTCTTAAAAAGTCTCTCGAACTCATTCTAAACCAATTTATCTTCTCTAATTCCTCTGGCATTCTTCATATCTTCCCACCATATATTTTCTTTCCCTTTGAGATTTAATTTGGCTATCTTGGCTTTCATATTCTGATAGTACTCATGCAATCTGGAAAACTTCTTCATTCCAAGAAACCACACTTCTACCTCTTCTGACCTCTTCATCTCTCCATCAAATGTAGGGGGATTGGCATTCTTGAACTCCTCTAGAAATATCTCTTCTCACTCCTCCTATAAGGATGATGGAAGTGAAGGTGATGATGTTTGTTAGAACCATAACTAGAATAGAACCCATAAGAACTACCCCTCCTATCAGTTGTATCTAATGATTTGTCACCTTTGTCTGTGTCCTTCCTATTTAAGTTGTGTCCTGATTGATACCTACTACCATATGCCCCTTTTGTATTTTCTTCCTATCCATGACAGATATTTAGTTATCCCTGTCTCTAAAAATCTAAAAGAATCTGAAGGATAATTGCATTGACTTCAGCTTTCTTTTCTTTAGATCTAGTAAGGATTTCTTGTGCCTCAATCAACCTTATATTATCTGCATTGCAAATTATGTTTTTACCTTCAAAATTAACATTGTATCTTCTATATCAGTAGAATACTCATCTCCCTACTGCTCATATGGTCTATAAGGAGAGTCATGTGAACTATAGTCCACCATTCTACTCATCATTTTTAGCCTTCTATATCTTGCAAACATAACATGTTAGCTAAACCAAATAGAAGACATAACAAAAAAAATACCTCGGTGAAGTTCAGGGAAGGCTATCACATTTGCACAAATCATTCTAGATTAGCACGATATAAATACATAATGACATTACCATATGAATCATCTCAACATAATAACATGATGGCACAAAACTATAACAATAACTATATACATGATGACCATCCAATCCAAGTGTTTGAACCTGAGAGCTCTAATAACACCCTGTAACCACCTCACCCACATTTACCAATTTTAATTGGCCTGCTAGGATAAGCATGAGACGAGTGTCACTATGGTATGAATTGACCTCCAAGTTGTGGTTATGGAAGTCTTGTTTTCAATATGACAACAAAATAACATCAATCAGGAGCATTGGATCACCAAGAAATCAAGCCACAACCTCTGATTACCAGATCCTGAGCTAGAACTGCTTGTTGATAAGCTTAACCCCAAATCACACCCACAATATAGAACTCATGTGATTATGAGGCTATAACCACATGCATAAGCCTATTTCTATGTGATTATGAGCCAGACACTCTAGTTCTAAGCATGCGGTTCCACGACCTGAGCCACTTATCCAACCTAGCCTATAGACCACTGCCCAAAACTCCTTATAACTTTTCAAAATCATAATTATCATGAAAAAAATGTTAAATCTTCAAACTTGAAGCAATAAATTTTCCTAGACTTCCTAGTACACATTAGACCTTTCTTCAAACATATTCTAAACATAGAAGCTACTAGTCATGAATGCATATCTGATCATAAGAGTTTCAACTTCATCTGAGAATCACCAAAAAGGTCTAATGCCCTCTAAAGATAGTTGCAATAAAACTTATTATTCCATGCATTGATCAATGATTCATTAACTTATCAAAATATGAGAAGATCCATAGATAATATACTTCATATAACTATATATATAACCATCAAATAAGCATAATAGAGAACATGGAAAATAAACCATAATGTCAACATGATAGCTAGTACGAGCACTCATAGATCTAGAGAGGAAAGTATCTCACATTAATATATGAAGATACCAACTAATTCAAAGACTGCGATGAACCGCTTGACCATAGATTGGGTTGAATCAAATCTCTCTTCAACCAAACACCCCCATGCCATATACTAAGCATGAATGTGGGATATAATGGGTTAAACCGAAACAAAATCAAACTAGGACTTCTAGAGGCTAAACCGCCTCAAACCTCAACCATAGTGACTCAACCCCTATGGTCTAAAATTCACTAACATCAACCAGATCAATCTCTACCCAAGTTTTCTAGGGCTCTAGGAACTAGTAACTAAACCCATAGCTTTCCAGGGCTCCAGAGCATTTTTTCTAATCGTGGCTCTAGGAACTAGTAACTCAACCCACTAAGGGCTCTAAAGAATTTATCCTATCCTACAACTCCAAGAAATAGTATCTTAGCCCAAGTTGTTTGATGGCTCCAAACCAGTTTTCTCAACTCACAACCATAGAGAACATCAGAACTACTCAAAATAAAAACAACTAGGAAACCCACAACACCATGGTTATCCAGGAAATAGCGAGGCAAGGATGAAACCATTGTAAATCCAAGCAAATATTCATTCCAATGATGTTATATAACCAAATAATTACATGCATGCATCATGCATCCATAAACCAACAAGGAAATTAGGCATTGCAACTTGTTACTCGCAAAAAAAATCAAGTTGTATCTACTGATCCAACTACCTCCCTGCACTTCTTTGCTCTTCGTTTGATTTCCCTTTGCGTCCTTTCTTGTCTTCTTCCAAATCCAAGATAATGCTAGAGTGCTCTAGGAATTCTCTAAGTGTTCAAGAGTGTAAGATAGAGAGAGAGAGGGAGAGAGAGAGAGAGAGAGAGGTCCAACACCAAACTATCAAAAGGCTAGCAATTGTTTCTCTGAAGCCTTTTTATCATCAATTATGAAGGATAGCTCTTTCCTATTTTGTGTCTTACTATATTACTACAACTTCTTTAGATTCTATCTCATCATACATTTCCATCAATAAGTTAATAAACTAACTACCACATTTACTTGAGTGATACTTTAGAATGACCTGGAGAAACCAACTATACTTTTTCCATGGCTAAATTGATACAATTAGTGTAGACCACTTCTTCTTTTTCTTTCTTTTTGTATAATCTAATGACTACCTTCCATGCTTTATTGTATCTAACACTAGCCTCTTTAGATACATAAAAAAGTAGTCAAAATACTTGATTATATGACAGACTCATTCGATCGTATGTTGGTGGAATTGGTTTAAGTTGTGATCCCTTTAGTTTCTTTGATTTTTCCTTATGTATCTTCATGTAATATCTCTTAAAAGAAACCAGCATTAGAGTTTTATTTAATGGTCATATTGATTGGTTGAAATATTAAAAATTCTCCAAAATATCAGTCAATGGTCCATTTGTTGATTATTAATGTTGTTGTCATCCTTGTTGTTGTGGTAGTTCATTTGGTGTGTATAATTCGTATGGTTCCTCATTATATTTATTTCTATTCCTAGATTGGTTGACTTTTTATGTTCTTGTAAAACATCTTTGGTTTGAATCCCTATGTCCTTTGGTGATATGTTACTTACTATTGGCTTAGTGGGTCCTGACTTAGGTTCAGAGTTGATTTCGCTAAACAAAACCCTGCACTACTGGCCCTTTCGGCAACAACCTGTGTAGCACAAGCTGCAATCTCACCTGAAGTAATATGGGGGATGTTGGAACCACGCTTCTTCATATAGAGAATAGTGTGATGTCTTTTAATTCCCTAGATCTACTTTCACGAGGGTCTATAAGCCCCTTAGGGCTCAATACTACAACTCCCTTTAAACAACTTATAGACCTTTGCGAAGGTTTACGATTGGATTTTGCGAACACTTAGCAGTTGATTTATCCACTTACGTGCATTATAAAATAACCCTAGATATGAACTCGCACATATTTAATTAAGTATTTAATAAACATAATAGATTGTATTATAATATTCACGAACATACTTAGCATTCAATGTGTACAGTTATCAAGACTTATCCCATGAAGTTGCACATCATTAGATCAATATTTCATCAATACATTATTCATTCACAAGATATATCACAATCATAATAGATAGAAGTAAATAGATAAACACATGAATTCTTCAACAATCTTCTTTATTGATCTTCAATATGGTGTTACAGAGTCAAAACTACCCTACGCACTCAGCTGGAGGGGTCTTCGTACTCATCTGCGGACTCTACTTTAGGCCTTCATGCACTCAGCAGTGGATCCTTTCTCCTTCTATGTTCTTGCTCCTTACTTTCCATTTTTTCCTTTCTTACACATAGAAATGCCTTAGACTCTCTAAGACACACCTATATATAGCTCTTTACATATAATCCCATGGTTCACGGTCCATGGGTCGATCTCAAAAATGACTCAAATTTCACATAAACAAGGGTTTGAAACCCCTTTGAATCCTAACCATTTACACACTCCGCATCTACAAATCACAGAGACTTTACATATTTTACCAAAATTTACATCAAAACCTGGGATTTTAACCCCAAAACTGACCCAAGGGTCCCCATCCCAAGAGGCCCCCAACACAAAGTTCACGACTTGCCACTAAGTCACTCGGCTAATGTTGTGATCTTATGGCAAAGATCCCCCAACTCCACTTATACTACTCCAACCTTAGCAGTGATTTGTGTAGCTTCCTGCTTGACTTCTTCCACTAGTTTCTCTGTTGTTGGTCCTTCCATGACTAGCTTCATCATTTGATGCATTTGTTGCAAACTAGTGAGAATTTTCCGAATTTTGTTTGAGACCTACTAAGCTTCGTTTAACTAGGGCCCCAGTATGGCCTTAAGAAAAGTTTCCTTCTTCTGGGCTACTTCGACCTATGAGCGAAACTACTTCCCTTCCTATAATTTGGCGAGGCATTGTGCTGGGAAATGGAGTGTGTCATCAATTGGACTTTGTCTTACTATTTTTGTAGCTCTTGAATCTTTGTATTCAGTATCTATAGGCTTGGGTCTTCCTACATAGTCATCATTGATTCCATAGCTTACTCAAATATAGCCAAGAAGTAAGCAACTATGACATCCAAAGTGGCCATCCCTTCTGACCTCGGGCAGAGTTGTAGGCTGCAACTTTAGTTGTAACTTAGTGATTTTCATGTTGAGTTTGAATTGAACTTGTCCAACCTCTGGCTTCGCCTCACACACTTCAACAACTAACTCCTTGATCTTAGATTCTGGTTGTGTGTCTTCAAGAATGTGAAGCTCGGGCACTGTTTTGGATGCCTCTGCAACTTTGAACTTTGGCCAGGAACTCTGTGCCTGCAAAATTTCCTTTTCTTTCAAGGCCTTCATTTTCACAGTGAACATCTATTCATTGTTCACCCTATATTCACTGATTAGATTGAGAGTGCGCTACTCTCGACCTCTCAATTCCATTGTCACCACTGCCTGTAGCACGTGAAGAACCTCATTTGGCATAGCTAATCTGTTCATCCCAACATTCTTAAGGGTCCTTATGATGATGCAGTCATCAACCAACTTTGTGCATAGGGACCCTTCTCGCAATGCAACATTGCAAATATCTAGGGTCCTTACCAATTCCGCACCTTGACTCGTCCCTGGTTCCAAGCTAGCTTATGTTGCACTTGCTTGACTCACACCCACATGTATCATATTAGCCTGGATCTGTAGTGCACGCGGATCCTTTTGGATGCTTGGCAGCATCTGCAAATTTTGTTGCTCGAATTTTTGCAACACTTCATTTATAGAGTGTCATACTTTGTCGTTGATCTCATCAATATCACCCTCCATCATTAGCATGGGATCACCCTGTGAATTGTCCAATTTTTCCATTTTTTAGGGACCTTATCACTGCTCATGTCCACATTTGCTGAGTTGAAATGGGGTTCTCTGCCCTTCATCTCCTCCACCATCTTGTTTGAACTGTTCTTCATCCTTGGTCTTGGGTGAAGGTGATTTTCCACTTCTATTTGACTCACATTGCTCTCTCTTAGCTTGCTCCTTAGTAGTGTGCTCTTTTTCCTTTCGTGACTTCTCTACAACTTCCTTCTTCCATTGCATGGCCAAATTTGTGCAACTAGCTTGGTGGCATCCTTTCTTTTATGTGCAGTCGACATTCCTGCACCTTTATTGGTTCAGGGATCCAAGTCTGTGGTGGCGTGCCACTCTCCTAGCCATCACTTGATTACCTCGTATATGTCTATATCTGTGACCATATATGGAAATTCATGCCATTTCTGGTGTGGATCCTTCCATGCCTAAATGTAAACTTAACCAACCATAATGGAATGGCTTGTTCTCATTCTAGACCTCATGATAATTTGTGAGGAATTCACTGGATAGGTATCTTGACCATTTAAATTACACACCCTTTGTGCATTGTGCAGCTAGAGAGACCACGGGCACTGAAACTTCGTTTGTGCGACACTTCCTCATTACCTTTCATGCTAAAATGTGTGTGGAAATTTGTGCCGCATGGTTGTTTATGGAGGTGATTGAGTATACGCGTGCTTTTTTCACAAGTGCAAATTCCCTCTTCATTCATTCTACCATTCCTTTTCTCCTATTTTTCCGCCAAACTCCTTGGTCAGATTTAAACCCTCGAATGGCAGGTACATGATCTTTTGGATGAGCATGTTAGTGATGGGTATAGGCCCTCCTAGGCATAAGCACCCATCGTGCACCAGAGTAAGTAGTTGGCACACACAAATTTTGTTGATAGTGGTGCAATGATAATGGGGCACCCACAATAGGTTCAAAAATCTCGAATTCTCTAGTTCTTGAATCCATTCCACCATATCTGGTGCAGTGACACCTGAGTCTACATAATATATGCTCTTGATATAGTTAGTTGTTTCTAAGTGAGCAAAATTATCATAATCTGCAAGGTTCTAGTCCTCCATCTTTAGCAGGGGGATCCGTGCATGCCATGGACCTTCGAAGGGAACTTGCTCAAGCAGCAGTGACATGGAGATAGAGAATTTGTCTGATTTTAGGTCCTTGGTGACCTTTTCCTTCCCCTTGTGTGGAAGGATATAGTCAGGAAACTTTGTAATGGGATCCATTCCCTCAACATCTATGTCCTCTGTGCCATGTCCTTCCTCTACCTCTAGATTGACAACCTTCTCAGGTTTCTTGTATTTTTTTTATTTTTGAGCCACATAATGTTTTGTAGGTGATTCGCATACTAGCACCATCTTCTCCTATTTATCCTTCCTCGGTTTTTCGGGTTTCTCTAGCAGGGGTAAGATTCAGCCTAGGTGACCTTGTGGCCATAAGAACAGGAATTAGAACTTCCATACTCACCACCTCTGGAGTAGCTCATCAGAAGCCACTTCACCACCAGTAATTATAGTCTTTGTAGGGCTTGGTCCTAGCATCTTTTGAAGGATTAATTTCTTTTTCAACTTCGATAACTTGGGAAATGAAGGGCTCACGACCAAATCCTCCCAATATGAGTGGTTCATAGGCAACAGATAGCACAACTCAACAAAAACTCTAAGGGTACAAAGTGTTCTCTGTTGGAATGACACACATAATTTATAGGGGTTTTTGAATTCAAATCCGACTGTTCCCCCCAAAATTTGACCATTAATGTTGTTTTGGCAACAAATATTCAAAGATTTTGGCCTTAAATGCTACAATCCCACTCCTCTTAACCATATTCTAGCTTTCAAATCATGAATAGTGACTCCAGCTATCACTTTCCTACTATGTTGCACAGTATATCCCTCCATAGCACAACTTCCTCTGCACAAGTTCCTATACTTCCTGCTGCATAGTCCTCCAACCGTGGTAGTGTAGTTTATAGTTGCGCACTCCCTTACAACTCCGTGGAGCACTAACATTGTCCAGCCACCATATAGTCGTTGTGCAGGATCCCTTGTATAGAGCTTCAATTGGCTTCCATTCACTCTTCTCAGAAAAGGATATCCATTAACCTTCATGAGCTAAACCATGCCTCCATCTGTAATTTATTTGATAACATATGGCCCAAGCCAGTGCATTTGAAATTTCCCCAGAAATTTAGTAAAATTACTATCATATAACAAAATGAGATCGTTTACCTTGAACATTCTGAGCTTGATCTATCGATTTTTCCATGTTGTTTCACATTCCTTTTGTACTTGCTAATGGAATCTAGTCAAGAATCGGTACTCTTCAACCTCCATCAGCTGCGGGAGCCATTCCTCCATGGCTTCACAATCTGCCATACCTGTGAGAGCTGCTATGCACAAACTAGGCATTATATATTCCATTGTCATCATAGGGTCTACACCATAGACTAATTGAATTTGTGTTGTCAACTTCTTGCAAGTAGTCCTATATGCCCATAGTATTGCAAGTACACACACATACCAATCATTTCGATGTGCATTGCATATCTTCGTTAGTGCATTCCAAAATCTTATTAAAAGCCTCAATTATGCCAATAGCTTGAGGATGATATGGTGTGCTCTTCTATATACCTGGAACTCCTCAGGGAACTCATTTATTGTCTCGTTTAGAAAGTGTGTACCTTAATCGCTCATCAACACCTTCAGATAGGAAAATTTGGTTAAGACATATTCAAACAAAAACTTCATTTTTGTGGCCCCTATACAATATTTAACCTATTGCACATCTACCTATCTAGTCAGGTATTCCATCATAGTGATGATGTAGTGCCCACAAATCTTCTTCCCTAGGGGTTGAATGGGCCCAATGAAGTCAATCAGCCATTTCTCAAATGGTTGCAAAGATACTTGAGGGTTCAGTGGCAACTCATCCCTTTGTGATAGTCTATTGGTTCGTTGACATGCATCGCATGCCCTACAATATGCTTTGGAATCCTTATGCAGTGTTGACCACCATAGACCTGCGCGCAAATTCTTCTACCTAGTCACTTTTCCTTCATGGTGTCCTCTCGCTACTCCTCCATGAGCTTTAGTGAGAATACTAGTCCTCACAAAATCTAGCACATATCTTTGTAATATCTCGTCCACACCCATCTTATAAAAATGTCCCACAATTACTGAAAATGTTTCCTCACGCACTACTAATTCCTTCTTTTGCTAACTAGTGAACCCTTCTTTAGCCATCCCCAGAGTAAAAAATTGAATAATATCTGCAAAATGATTATCCGTTATGCGCAAAATGAAGAGTTCTGCATTTGGAAACCCTTCCTCCAAATTAGTAGGTTCCTCTCTTGTTTCGATTTGTGACAAGTGGTCAGGTCCTGCATTCAACCTCCCTGGCTATACAATGACTTTGAAGTCATATTCCTAAAATAGCAGCAATCATCAACAGGTCTTCCCCCCCAACACAAGCTTATTGACCAGGTATTTCAAGGTACAATGATATGTGTACATCTTGAAATGTCCGCCCAACATATAGTGCCTGAATGATCCAGGCAACTGTCTCTTTCAGTTTTTCATTTTCCGTAATTGTAGCACAATTTACTATTTTTAGCAGTTTTTTCGGGTCCTAAACTTCCGGAGCTGTTTTGAGGCCCTAAATGACGTTTTTTGGGAAATATGGGGGCAACATGGGTCGATGGACCAATGTTTCCCTTCCCAAAGTGGTAGTTCTCGGATAGATCTTTCTAATGAGCTATCATATGCGTCAAATGGAGATCGTATGCCAAAGTTACGACCCTGGGAAATTGATGTAGCAATTTACCCAAAACGGGGCCCACAATTTGGTGTTTCATCTTCTAGGGTAGGTTTTGGAATGTGAAGGGTTTTCCATTGTTTATCAACAATAAATAGGCCTTCGAGCCTCATTGTAACATAGTTCGGAATAGTTGAGAGGCATGTAGCCACACATCTCTTCTCAGAGATAAGCTACCATCGCCCTGGCTGGTTTATTTCCATTTCTGGTTGTACGCATATTTCGGTATTTTCCATTAATGAAATGAAGCATTATTTCCGCTGCATCTTTGTGTATATGGTTATCTCTGTATTTTATTGCGTTCCTGTTTAAATCCGTATCAGTGGTATCAGAGCAGTTTGCTTTTTCTCTGTTTTTCTTTGCATGTCCCCAATGAGGTCAGGATATAAGGAGTTAGGGCTTGAACTGGTTGAACCTTTGCAAGACCAGCCT
>APFE031276562.1:3159-27585 GCA_000404065.3 Pinus taeda | reverse complement strand
AAGGAGGTATTTTCATTTGTATCATCCAAGAATTGTTCATTTATGTAATGTAAAGGAGTTTGCCCCCTCGAAGAGGCTGAATTCTAAGGTGTTGATCTATCTTTTCTATCTTTTCTTGAGCTGGTTTCATAACAGAGGTTACTAGAGCCATCACTTAGGGAAATTAGAACGTTTGCAGATCGATTGTTCAAGTTATAAATAAAACCCAGAGATAGACTGAAGCAGCATTGATCTACTTTGAATTTGCATAACAAATGTAGTTCAAATGCTAGCTGGCTTGACTTCAGGCTCTGTCTGTAAGTTTATAAAACAAACAAAGATAGACTAACAAACAATCTATTCGCTCCCCAGTGGAGTCACCATTTTGTTACCGGGAATAGTGTCCACTCAAAGCTGCTATTCCCACTAAGACTGGTAGCTATCTTAGAAACAAACAAGTAAAGACTACTTTTGCTTTCCTTTATGAAAAATAGATAAGAATGGAACAAAGGACACCAACCTTAGTCTTGCGCTTGGTTCCTTGCTTGATTCCTCTCCTTCCTAATAGATCTTTGCCGCTTCTTCTTTGTCTGCCCAGCTTCAAATAGCACCTATGGAATCAAAGCAGCATAATACTATCGAAGAATAGAGATCTATATTCATAAATAACACAGGACCAGATATGTATTAACCACACAAATGCATATACAATCAAACATACAAGAACGTGGAGGAAAACTTGAATAGCTTTATTAATATCAAGAATAGCAAGAAAATTACAACCAATTGTTCTAACCCAACATTATCCTCCAGCAAGAAATCTCTTCTTCACCTCAACTAAAGCTTAGATCACCCAACACTATGAAGTTTCACCAGAAAACCAATAGCACTTCTCTACAAGATACAAGATTCCAGCCTCTAGATCTCTGTGATGAGGGATCCATATATAGATGATTGTAGGCAGGCGAGTCATCTTCTATGGTTTTGATTAGTGTCCTCTCTCTGATAGTTCTTGATTCCACTTGGAGACTGATGATCTCTTACTCATCCCTGGTTGAAAACAGAGAGGCAAGTGTCAGAGGGGAAGCTTCTAGAAGATTCTATGATCTTCCACCTCACAAAATTTCTTTGCCATTTGTCCATTCTTACCCATCGCACCCTATAGAGGGGCCATACAGTATGCATCATACCCTTTACACTTGGAAGGTGATATGCATCGCACCCTCTGCACTGGGTATTCAGTATGGTCTAGTTTTGACCATTTCTGACCAGTTTTTAGTGGAGAACTTCTGGAGATGATGTAATCTACTGACCTTGTTCCTTTAGGTAGTGAAGAAACAATTTTAGGGACTTAGGAATACTCAGTTTATGGACATTTATGATTGGGGTTGCAGTGCCCAAAAATGTCTATAACACCCAAAACCATCACTGTTTAACCTGGTCAACTTTGACTCTATCTCTATCCAAGTTTACCTAACATCTTGAGCCCAAACGACATCACCATGTATTGAAAATAGCCCCATTCTATCACAAAGGTTGTTTTGCTTCTATCCTCTTGCATGATCTTGATCTGATGGTACCTGGAAATCCATCAGTGAATGAGTAGGCCTCCTGCCCTCCGACATTGTCTAATACTTCATCCGCGAATGATGTCGAAAATGGGTCATGAACACAGGTATCATTAAGCTTCCTGAAATCTATGTAAATCCTTATTTCATCCTTTTGTTTCTTCTCCTGGACCACCATGGGGCTCACCTAATCAGACTCTTCCACTATTTCGATGATGCCTGCTACCATCATCTTGTACTACTCTGAATGGACATTTTCCTTATGCTTAGGTTTCAGGTGATACGACATCTACTTAATGGAATTTACGTCTAGATTCAGAGTGATTTTCATAACCCCCAAGTCTCCTATTATACCCTTCAAGTCCGAAAAATTAGTAGCAAATAGGTCCTGATATTCGTGGAGTAACTCAAAAACCTTATCCATAATTGCGTCATCCCAATAATGTCCAATCTTTGCAAAATTTGGTTCTGCTTTAGTTTTGATGTTTACTTGCTTGGTTTTCAGCTGCACCGTGATATCTAGGTTATCTATTTGCAGACCTTTGACTTCAGGGTACCCTTCTGCCTCTGGAATATTAATATTTCTAGGATCATCATCCTCCCCTTTAGATTTCACATTATAACATTCCAGCGAATGGCACAGTTGGGTGCTCCAATATGGTTGGACACATTCCAAAGGTTCTTCCGGTATTTGAAATATTATTGTCTTAACCTCCTCCATAGCTTCATCAATGCTCTCAAACCCATCTTGAAAATTGAAGGTATTTAAGGATTCTTTCCTCAATATATCCCACTCTGTGGTTCCATGGCATATCTCTGTCTCCAAATACTAGTTCATAGCGATTGTGTCTAAAGTGTGGCAAAACAAGTGTACCCATTCTCGCTGCGACTCCATTCCATATGCTTTATTACACTTCTCTAGGTGATCACACAGATCATCCCTCACATCATATTTCTCTGTCAATTGAAGGTTAGGTCAACCAAACCACAACCTCATCATTCTTCTATAAACCCTCCATTCATCAAAATTATCCTTGTGCAACATCATGTAGGCATAGCACACAATGCCAAATCTAGCGCTTGGAAGTGGTGATCCTTAGGGACATCTCATTCAAATGCATCCAAAAACTTGCTTACATTAGTTAAAGAATCATAATAGGATAAATTCCTTACCTTCGATAACACACAATGCTACTATTTAGTCATCGTGTTGCAGCACAGTGTAGATACTTCATGCAGTCGATTCTTCCAGTGCTTTAACTCTACATTTGAATCTGAGGTACAAGAACTTTCTCAATCCCATGTAATCCATCCATCTCCTGTTGGATTATTCCAGTCTTGATCTCACGCTATTATTTTGTAGACCTGTTCCAAGTCATCGTCACTTTCTTCATAGTCATGCATTGGTTCATTATAGCACAGTCCTTCTGTGGGGTCCAATGATACTACAACCTAAAGCGATTTCCTTTCAAACGACATGGTTCTATTCTTCAAGTTGATGACCCCATTCATTTCAATGGCCCAGTCAATTCCAAGGAGTGTGGGGTATGGATTACTACCGTAAATGATCTCTATTACTTCAAAATCATCCAGCATGCTCGCGCCTTCTATATCCACTGTTACTCCATGTAGTCATCCCATAGGGATGATCTTATGTTGGTTTTCCATTCTAAGCTGGATCAGAGACCACTGCAATGCAGGTCTCTCCATTATCTCCCATGTCTATTTAGGCAAAACGTTCATGTCAAACCCCAAATGTAGAAAGACCTAGTCCATCTCATATTCTCCTATCTGCATAGTGAGCCTCATCTCTCACCCTATTCTTACCTTATTTTTACCAATTTTTCTCACTACACAGTGTCCATCAGGGGAGTTTTCCTTGCTAATGTACTTGTTTATTAAATCCTGCAGGCCTTTCACAACTTTGCTATTGTGAAACAGTTTCATGTAGGTCTCCAAGAACTTAGTAAGCACATAGGGATCAACCTTTATAATCATGCTAGTTTCTAGTAATTTATTCTGGCTTCCTAAGGTGGATGCCTCTGTGAAGACTTTCTTAGCCTCCATAAATGTTTCCTTCACGCACTCCAAATCAAAACTGACTTCCTTCTCTAGGGCCTTGTGGACCCATCAATCCTCTTCAGGTTGTTTTCCCTTATCATCCCCAGCTGTTATCCCACTTCTTAGCACAATATTCACATTCAGATCTCCCTCGCGGGGCTCAGCTCTCATCATTTGTAAGTTCTACATAGGTTGCTGAGGTTACACCTTTTTTTCTGCATCTTACCTATCAACATAGGGCATTCCTCTATAGTGTGGTGAAATTGCTGCAATATTGACATGATGGGCATGTCTGATTCTGACACTCTCACGCTTAGTGTCTTGGCATTCCACAGTTGTAACAAATGACCTGACCATGACATCTACTAGGTCCTCCTCCTCCTCAGCCTCGTCCTCATCCTTGATATCACCCATGCACTCCTTTGGTGCCCTGCTCTGGAGGTTGAGTTTCTGCTTGCATTCGGTAGGTAGGTGTTCTTTCCATCATCAATTCATAGTTGTGATAGTGACACTCATCGTGATCCACTGACTTGTAGAAGTCATAGAACAAATGTTGCAGTGTCTGAAAGAACATTTGAAGCAAATGACAATTATCCATTACGTGTTTTCTAGCCACCTGAAAAATAGCACACCATAGCGTAGCCCCCACACTTGGTCCTGCAAGAGCTTCTCACCTCATGGGAATTGGTCTCCCTCATGTAATATAATTCGCGAAGATAGGATAGTGGTCTTTATTGTGCCCCTGGTTCTTACACTTCAGACACCAGACTTCTGTGCATACATATGGTTTAGTCTCCTTCTATTTCTTCAAGCTTTGCAATTCTAGGTAGAGGTTCTGCAACTAAGAGTGAATCTATTGTACCCCCAAGTTCGTCTCCTAAATAGGGATTGCATGAAGTCTCATCATGCTTTCCAGCTCTTCTACCTAAGTTCCTATCTTCTGATACGACAAAGAAGCCCTCAAGTGGGGCAGGAGAAAATCTATAAACCAGTCATGGTGTTGACCATATGTGAGCTACATATTAGCTTCATGGACCACACATTTCAACCTTTGATCCAAGTCATTTCATCAACCCTCCTCATGATCTCCTTAAATCCAACTACTGACTATGAGTCAAACTTAGGCTTACTAAAATCTTTATGTAAATCATCCTTAGTCTCTGCTAGCATTGTCACATGATGATCAGAACAATACTTAATATACCATGTCAACATGTAATCCTACAAAGTGGTGACCAACTGCACCTTCTTTATATTGTCACCAGTAATCTGTTGTGTCACCCGCACATCATTTGCAACAAACCAAAATTGATCGGTATCTTCACTCCCTGTACCCTTGAAAATCAATAGCTTCACTGTATTCGACATGTTGAATGGTGGTGGTGTTGGTGGAGGTGTGAGCTAAGGTTTATGCTATGGAGGAGGTGGAGGTGGAGTGGATGGTCGATGTGTCCACCAAAACCACTGAGTGATTAGCTGAAAAATGCTTCACAGAGGGGTTCCTTGTTCCCCTTCATCATCACTCACAGGGGGTCCAATTAGAGGACTATACTCTGGTCCTGATCCTTCACGATTTCTAAATATTTGTCCACTTCAAGTAGATCTGAACATCAAGGCAATGGTATAACCAGTTTTTCACACAACAACATTTTAATCCAAGTATTCAAATATCTTAAATACTTACCTTGTGGTCCTTTGAAAAACCTTCGCTCCCCTTCACTATGGTTGACTGAGGTATCAACTGCGAACTCTGTAACAAATCCTCCTATAATATTATCAAGTTAGTGGTCAACAGTGAGCACGATCTTGTCTTCAGAGGCTTCTAAATACCAATGATGGAGTCCACACTATTGAACTGTTAAGCTTCCACCTCCCTTTTCCATTTATGAACTTAGCTATCGAGTTGTATAGTTCGATCAGAAAGTTGCAGAAGAAAATTTTGTGTATTTCTATATACAAGTATCTGTCCAACCACTGCTCCTTTGAAAGACACGGATTCTTATTTTCCTGCGTGGCAAATTCATGAATTTTTTATCCAACCACTTCCCAATTTCCTTCTTGTTCAGGTTCAAGTGATGCAACATCACACATCTCCTTAAGTAGATCTTGGTCTCAACAATAGAACCATTTGTTGGATTAGTGGGTCTTGACCCAGGTTCAAAATTGATTACACCAAACAAAACCCTACACTACTAGCCCTTTCAGCAAGCTCACATAGTGTAAGTTGTAGTATCACCCAAAGTAGTATGGGGGAATGCTAGAACTAAGTTTCCACATCCAGATATTAGTGTGGTGTCTTTTAGTGCCCTAGATCTACCTTTGCGTAGGTCTATAAGGCTCTTAGGGCTAGGTACTACAACTCCCTTTAAATAGCTTTTAGTCCTTTGCGAAGGTCTACAATTGACTTTTGCGGACCCTTAACAGTTGATTTATCCACTTATGCATATTACAAAATAACCTTAGATCTAAACTCACACAGATCTAATGAAGTATTTAATAAACATAACAGATTGTATCATAATCTTCACGAATGTACTTAACATGCAATGTGTACTGTTATTAAGACTTATCCCATGAAGTCGTGCATCATTAGATCAATATTTCATCAATACATCATTCATTCACAACATATTTCACAATCATAAATAGACAGAAGTAAACAGATAAACACAGGAATTCTTCAACAATCTTCCTTATTGAACTTCAATATGGTGTTATAGACTCAAAACTACATTGCGCACTCAATTGTAGGGGTCCGTGCACTCAACTGTAGAATCTACTTTAGGACTCCATGCACTCAACTGTGGAGCCTTTCTCCTTCTATATACTTTCTCCTTACTTGCCCTTTTTTCCTTTCCCAAACATAGACATGCATTAGACTCTCTAAGACACACCTATTTATAGTCTTTTAAATATAATCCCTTGGTTCGTGGTCCATGGGTGCATCTCAAAACTGACTCAAATTTCACACAAACAAGGGGTTAAAACCCCTTTGACTCCTAACTGTCTACGCACCCTGAATCCACAAATCACAGAGACTTTACATCTTTTACCAAAATTTACATAAAAACATGGGTTTTTAACCCCAAAACTAACCTAGGGGACCCCATCCCAACACTTACTAATTTCTTCTTCTAATGTTATTGGTTCAAAAAGTGGTGAGTCAATAGTCTAGTTGATTGGTGGTTATGATTACTTCACCCTTAGTTTCTTTATTTGATTTTATTTCCCTAGAGTAGTTTCTATCGAAGATTCCCCTGTTGGATCCACCAGTTAGGCTCTACCTTGCTCCTGTTGAGTCGATTTCCTTTTTTCTTCTTGTGTTGCCATCATTTTCTACTTGAGAGTCTCAATAACCCTTTTCGTAGCTTGCTCAAGTGTTTCCATAATTTGAGGCCAAATGGAAGAGGCCATGAAGTATTGCTCCTTAGTTTCCCATTGGGTCAAGTTACCCTTCATAGTTGTTTCCTCTAATACTTGTTGGGATATGTCATCCTACTTGTTTCATTTATTTAGCTTCATTTGATTCAGTATTCTTTAGACTTCTATTCTTTCTTTTTGGCTTCTTTAATGCGCCAAGGGAACTAGGCCTATTTTCCTTTCAACTCCTTGTTTTTGTAAATCTACTATAACCTCCATAGTAATGGGTATAATCCCTTATTTATCACTACTAGATGTACATCTATGTTGAAAAAATGTAGCAAGAAAGTCTCATTTTGACTTAACCTTGGTTAAATTGAGAAAATTTGAATTTTCGACATCAACAGGGAACTTAGAGGTGCTTAACTCAAGTCACATGGCTCTTGTCACTCAGATAGCTTAGTAAATTTGAGTTACAAGGCTTGGAGTTTAGTTATGCATGCGTGATTGCTAATTTGTAGCAATCCAATTCAATTATTTCAAGTTGTATTCATTTAAACTACTTCTAACTATTGATAGAAATACTTAGAGGTCAGTTGTGTTGTGGGACAACAATATAAATCATAGATCATCTAGTTAACTGATCAATGAACTGAAAATAAATAGTGCATGCAAATAATTTGAGTTCCTCAGTTGTGGTGGAGATTCCAAAGCAGTGTAACATCAGTTGTAGACTATTCTTGAGTGTACATGTGTTCCATGCAATCAATGTTCAATCCTTGGGAATTACAAAATCAATTAGAGGAAAATTCCTAAAAAGTGGGGGCCTAATTCCCCGATATTTGTGCAAGGAAATGTGAGCTCAGGTGGAGGAACAAATTGAATACGTTTGGGTCAAATCTTCTCATCAAGTAGAGAGAAAGCTTATTCACTTGCAGGTTGAGCTCAAAGTGAGCAAGAATTTGTAATACATTCTCTATTCATCTCATTAATGCAAGCATGCTTAACGTGTTTTTACTAGCTAATTTCCCCTAGATAAATTTTTGTACTTGTGTATGTGATTGATGCATGTTTGTGAATGTTGTTCTAGATTGTGAATTAATTTTTGTGGAATAGTAGAGTAGAATTGTGCCTCTTGATTTAGATTAAATTTCTTGGGTAGTTGCAATGATATCACCATATTTCTACATGGTATCAGAGTAGGATTCACATTAGAATAGGTATTTCAATGTTTCTCCTCAGGAGGTTCAAATTTGCAGCTTTAGTGTAGCAGGACCTCTTCAGAGTTGGGAGAATGGCCTTCAATGGACTAAGATTAGAGTATGCCTTGGAAGGATGATTGAATTTCATTCCATGGAAGGATCACATGGAGTTAGTTCTTGATTACAATGGATTTCTAGAATATGTCAAGACAAACATTCCAAAACCAGGATCAATCAATGCTCAGGACCTAGGCCAATGGAAGAAAGATGTAGCCAAGACAAGGAGAATAATCTTGGAGGGAGTGTGAGACCACATTGTCTTAAATCTCCATGGGAAATAAACTCCTTTCACAATGTGGAAGGCAATGACAGAGCTATTCATGAATAAAAATGACCATAGAAAACTAGCCCTCAAAGAAAAACTGTAAAACATTAACATGCATAAGAATGATACTATTCCGTAGTATTCACACCAGATTTACACAAGTTTGTGATGAGATTGGAGGGGTTGGTGTGAATGTTGCAAAAGATGGCCTAGTGAACCTATTTCTTCTAGACCTTCCCAAAATTTGGCATAGCTACCATATCTTGGTGAACGGGTGGGATAAAATACCAAATTGGGAACGCTTATGGTATGATTTGGTACAAGAAGAGATCAAGTGAAATACTAGAGTTAGAAGTTCATCCAAGGGAGAGGATGAAGAAATTTTTTCGTTGGCTCAAAAGGGAAAGAGGGGAAAAGGGAAGAAATCTAAAATCAAACCAGAACCAAACCACATGAGCAATATGAAAGACTTGTCCAAAATTAAATTCATCAATTTTCATGAAGTCAGGCACTATGCTACAAAGTTCCCACATGAAAATTCTAGCAAAAGGAACTTAGGAGGATTAGCATGTGAAGCATTGGCTTCATAGTTCGAGCTAGTCTTCACCCTTATCACATGCATGGACAACACTATGATGGGGAGCGTGTGGTACTTGGTCTGAGGTGGCTCATTCCACATGACAAGGTGTAGAGATCTTTTCTAGTGGCCCGAAGGAGAAATATCTTCAGATGCATGTTGAGCTTGAGGACAGAAAATGGTAAAATTCTATCAGGATTGGTACAATAAACTTTAAGAGGGATTCAGGATCCCCTCTTCACCTCAAATATGTCATGTTCATTCCAGGAGTGAAGAAGAATTTCATCTTTGTATCAATTTTGGAAGAAAGTGTCTATGATGTAATCTTCAATAAAGGGAAATACTTTCTGAGGAACATAGCTACTGAGAAGGTGAAGAAGATTGGGGTTTCTATGAAGAACCTATGTAAAATTAATGTGGAATATTGTGTTGCATTAAGTAGTAAGGAAGAGAAAGTGCAAAGTCGCAATGTTTGTGAACTCTTGCATAGGAGATTGGGCCATTTCCATCATGGTGCCTTAAATATTATGTAGGAAATAACCACTTCCGTCCCTAAAGAATGACTTGAGTAGCAGGATGTCTACAAGGGTTGTACATTGGGGAAGTATGTAAAATCCACATTCCATGATTGAGGCAACAAATCATATGTGGTCTTGGAAAGAGTCTACTCTTATGTTTGTAGACCTTTCTCGATAGCCTCCACTACTAGACATAAATATTTTGTTAGTTTTATCGATGATTTCTCATAAGTGTTGGATCTTCTTCATGTGGAATAAGGATGATACCTTCTCAAATTTTGTATAATTCAAGGCACTGGTTGATAAAGATACCAATAAGAAGGTAAAGGATCTCAAGAGTCACAATGGAGGTTAGTATGTTTCGAATGAATTCAAGGAATTTTGTGCCAACAAACGAATTCGAAGAGAATTGACAACTCCCCACAACCCACAATAGAATGGGGTAGTTGAGAGGAATAACTGAAGCATTGTGGGAGATATAGGAGCTATGCTACATGACCAAGGCCTACCAATGCATTTGTGGATAGAGGCATGCAACATAATACTCTAGTTGTAGAACCAGACTCCTCATCAAATTCTTGGTATGATTACAACAAGGGAGGATTTCTTGGGGAGAAATCTAGATGTGAATCATTCTAGAATTTTTATAGCCTCTATTTAATGCCATGTCTGCAAAGATTTGAGGAAGAAAATTGAGCCAACAATAGAGTTGGTATTTTTTGGGGTTATAATGAAACTCCACACAATTACCGAGTGTATTTACCTTCTCTCAAAATGATATCTTTGAAAAGGGATGTAAAATTTGATTAGGATAATGCAATGAGGTTGTCTCTTGAGAGGGAAGTGAAAATCCCACCAGAAGAGTAGTTTTTAGCTCCAAAGGAGGAGCCTTAGGAGATCATGGAGAAGCCACAAATGGAGGATTGGAGAGGACGCAGAGTGGATACATACACTCAAGCAGGATCATTTAAATATGGTAGAAGAAGAACTAGAGAAGCTAATAGATTCATGTAGGATGTGAGGGAGAATGTGGGAGCTCCTTCAAATTTTCATTGGGAAAGGAGGTCCACCTTCAAGGTACAATGGTTGAATGGCTGTAATGACTGATCTTGTAGAGACTAAGCCATCCTCATTTGAGGAAGTAGTTTAGAAACCTATTTGGGTTGAATCAATGGTGGAAGAATACTAATCCATCATAAAGAACAATGTTTGGGAAGTGGTCCAAAGACTGAAAAATAAAACAATTGTGGGTTAGACATGGATATTCAACGTGAAGAATGAAATAGACAGAAGCATAGAGAATTATAAGGCCATATTTGTGGCCAAAGGATTCTCTTAGTTTAAGGGAGTTGACTATGAGGAAATATTTTCTCCCGTAGAAAGGTTATCATCAATTAGATCAATTCTTGCACTAGCTACACAGATGCGCGAAAGATCCACTTGATGGATGTAAAAATAGCATTTCTCAATGGTGTTACTAAGGAGGAAGTGCACATATAGCATCCAAAAGTGTTTTAGACAATTGATTGGGATTCTCATGTATGTACACTCAAGTGAGCATTGTATGGTCTCAAATATTTACCTCGAGCTTGGTACAATCAGATCGATAGTTATCTCACTAGATTGGGCTTCAACAAAAGTGAAGAAATGTGAACCTCTATCACATTTTCGTATAAGTTAAATTGGTTATAATTGTTTTATATGTTGATGATTTAGTATTGACAGGTGATGAGAATCTAATCAACTCTTGCAAGGAGGACCTTGCAAGGTAATTTGAGATGAAATACATGAGTCTCATGCAATACATCCTTGAGATAGAAGTATGGAAAGGTGATAGGGGATTGTTTTCATGCCAAGGAAAGTATGCCACTAAGATTTTGTAAATATTTCTCATGGAGAGTTGTAAGCCCATGGAGACACCTCTAGAAACCAATTGGAGGAAGGAGAATGCCACTTTAGGTTAAGAGTTGGATCCTACCATTTACCAACAATTAATGGGTTCATTGATGTACCTTGTGAACACACGACCAAATATGTGCTATGCTGTCAACCATCTAAACCAAGCAATGGTTAGGCTGACCAAATTGTATTGGAAGGTAGCTAAGCATGTTTTACAGTACCTCAAAGGCACTACAAAGTATGGATCATGGTACAAAATGATAGAGGGAGTGATGTCACATGGCTTCACAGATGTAGATAAGGCAAGAAGTAAATCTGACATAAATAGTACATCAGCTGGAATTTTAAATTTCGGGTATGTGGCAATTTCTTGGTACAACAAGAAACAGAGGTTTGTCATGCCTAGCTCGACAAAAGTTGAATACATGGCTGCAAATCAAGCAACAGGTGAGGTGATATGGATGAGAAAGATACTCGTGGGAATGTTTATTGAGGAGATGGACCCACTTGTGATGTATTGTGACAATTAGAGTTGCATTAAGCTCTCCGAGAGTCTAGTATTTGACGATCAATCCAAACATATAGACATTTGAATATCATTATTTATCGGACTATGTGTAGAGGAGGATAATATTTCTACAATAAATTTCAATCGAGGAACAAGATGTTAACATCTTGACAAAGGCTTTGTCAAGATGGAAGTTTGAATTCCACAGGTGCGGGATAGGGGTGGTTGATAATCCCTTTCTTGCTAAGAGGGTGTATTGAAAAATGTAGCAAGAAAGGCTCAATTTGACTTAGGCTTGGTCAAATTGAGAAAATTTGAAATTTCCACATCAACAGACAACTTGGAGGTAGTTAAATGAGGTGATGTGGCTCTTATCACTCAGTTATCTTAGTATATTTGAGTTAGAGCACTTCGAGTTCAGTTATGCATGTGTGATTACTAATTTGTAGCAATATAGTTCAGTTATTTCCAGTTTTATTCAGTTAAACTGGTTCTAACTATTGATAAAACTAGTTGGAGTTTAGTTGTGCAGTGGGACAATAGTCTAACTTAGATATCATCTAGTTCACTAGTCAATCAACTCAAAATAGCTAATCCATGTAAATAGTTTGAGTTCCTCAGCTATGGTGGAGGCTCCAAGGAAGTGTAACATCAGTTATATACTAGCCTTGAGTGTATAGGTGTCGCATGCAACCAATGAGCAATCCTTATGGATTGTGCAATCAACTGGCAGAAGTGATGTGGCTCTTTTCACTCAGTTATCTTAGTATATTCGAGTTAGAGCACTTCGAGTTTAGTTATGCATGTGTAATTACTAAGTTGTAGCAATATAGTTCAGTTATTTCCAGTTTTATTCAGTTAAACTAGTTCTAACTATTGATAGAACTAGTTGGAGTTTAGTTGTGCAGTGGGACAATAGTCTAAGTTAGATATCATCTAGTTCACTAGTCAATCAACTCAAAATAGCTAATCCATGTAAATAATTTGAGTTCCTCAGCTATGGTGGAGGCTCCAAGGAAGTGTAACATCAGTTATATACTAGCCTTGAGTGTATAGGTGTTGCATGCAACCAATGAGCAATCCTTATGGATTGTGCAATCAATTGGCAGAAATTTCCTAAAAAATAGTGGCCTAATTCCTCAAGATTTGTACAAGGCAATAAGACCTCAAGTAGAGGTAGAAATTGACTAAGTATGAATTAGAGTTTCTCATTGAGTAGAGAGAAAGATTAGTCAATTACAAGTTGAGCTTAGAGTGAGTAAGAAATTGTAATACATTCTATATTCATCTGATTAATGCCAGCAAGATTAAGGCATTTTTACCAGTTGGTTTTCC
The DNA here is from genome assembly GCA_000404065.3 of Pinus taeda. Taxonomy (NCBI): domain Eukaryota; kingdom Viridiplantae; phylum Streptophyta; class Pinopsida; order Pinales; family Pinaceae; genus Pinus; species Pinus taeda. Next base: position 14,253 of record APFE031276562.1, on the reverse strand, counting down.
CTAGATAAACTTGTTTACTTGTGCATGTCATTAATAAATGTTTGAGAATTTTGTTCTAAATTATGAATTAATTTTTGCAAAGCATTAGAGTAGAATTGCGCCTCTTTATTTAGATGAAATTTCTTAATCACTTGCAATCCTATCACCATATTTCTACAATCTATTACCTCCTTCAAATTAACACTCATTTTCCAGGAAATAAACACTTTTCTTAATTTTACCATGGGGTGTTCTCTCAACTTCAAGTTCTCCCTTATTAATACCATTTTCTATACTTGCATATGGACAAAAGTAAGATGACATTTATTTTACAATTAGAACATAATAGTGGCTTACCTATGGATTGTGCTACCTCTTCTTTATTTTCAACTTCTTCCTTTGAATACGAATTGTTATTTTAATGACCAATAGCTTGGGAAATCATCACAAGGGAATCTCCTTTATACTTCGATTCATTATTTGAGCAGTCAAGGTCTTCAATCTTCATTGATTAATATTAATTTAGCATATATTTGTAGTTTCACATTGTCTTACTTTATGAGAGTCTGGAATTGATAATCCATTGAAGATAGCCTTCTTGGCTTCTATATTATATTCATTATTCCTTCCATCTACTACATAGAATGATGCATATAAGCCTAGATCCATTAAAAAAACTTCATTCTTACCTCTCGGATTGCATAACCTAATCCATTCATTAATGGTGATCCATTTGGGGAAAGCTAATCCTGTTTAGCCATTCACTTATGATCAACCTCTAGTGCTTAAACTATTCCTAAGGAACATACTCTTGAACCAAATGTTATAATTATCATTATATTGAGGGGAGGGGGGTGAATCTATTATAATGGAATATTTTAACATTATTATCAATATATAATAATTTAAACCATTTAGCAAACAATCAAATAAGAAACAAATAAGAACAATAAATGTACGTGGAAGACCATTGATCCAATATCTTTTACTTACATATGCATCAGAATTACATATAATGGAGTTAATCAACCATGGAACTTAAAAGCATGTAAACAATGCAGATTTAATGAGAAGAACACAACAAGCATGAAACAATGATTTGATTATGGAGTTCGTCCAACTTGGACTACGTCTCCGAGCCTTGCTCAACAGTCGGGAGGCCTTCATTCATTAAGTGGCATAAAATGAGGTAAAAGTACAAGCAACATTATTTACAATCCTTATACCTCCAAGATGGAAGACAGACAAAGAATGGAGAGCCCAACTTCAAAAACAGACAAAACCACTAAACGCCTAGCGAAATACTGTGCAAAAGCACCTATCCAAGCACCGAATTTTGATAATCGGACCTTTTGCAACTTCTTAGAACCTCCCTACTACTCAAGGCAGATCTCGACCTCCTACAATGTTCAAGGTCTATTGTACAATACTTCTAAACTATTCTTCTAATCATATCTGCCTTCTTCCGACACAAAAAAAATGACATTTTATAAGCATGGCGGCAATCCCTCAATACCGTGGCAGTTCAAACAATAGACAAAGTTAAGCGAGCGGGCATATTCCACAAAGGTTCTCGAGCCCCTGAATATTAAGTGGCAACAACCTTTACAAACTTGGAAAAATTCTTTTAAATGTGTGTTTAAACTAGTGGCAAGACTATCAGCATTTCCAACCATCAACAGATTGTCCTAGACCAAAATAAGAGGCACTTTGTGATATGGAAAACCCGGAGGGAATATAAAACATGTTATATAACATATATCATCTGGAGGACCCCATCACAATCACGATCGACGGAAGACCCATGCTCTGTGATGATCATAGACCCACTGAGATAACATAATGCAGTTTATAAAATATCGCATATGGATCCTCCTCATAAATCGCAATCGGCAGAGTCCATTAGTAACATGTATATTAGCATGGTACTTGTGCGATATGCGATTATATCACATTGCAACCTGGCTTCACTGGGGGCCAATTCTGAAGTACTTGTTCCTCCTCCAACCTACGATATGTGATATCGCAATCACAACCGAGATCCTGTTGGGACCGATTCTCCTTAAGCCATGGCCTCGTTTTCTGCGATAAGTGAAATGTGGGACCAATGGCATCCTGCCACTTGTCACTTCCACATTCAATGAGAGTGTCTGCCACGTCACTCCTCCTGCCACTTAGACAAGTCAAACATCAAATTTGACTTACTCTAACTTCTTCATATCAACTCATATTTGACTGTCATTCACACCGTTAGAATAAGGATGATAAGCATTTCGATCTCAGATGCTAATTTTATCCATATTCTACCACTTTGAGTTTTGAGCCTTTTACTGTGCCACTAGCACTTTTCTAAAGATCCACTTGGATCAATCCTCTAGGATCCTCCTAGGTCAATCCTCTAGGATCCTTCTAGATCAATCCTCCCCACTAAGATCTTTTTGACCACTAAAAGACTTTTAATTCAATTCGCAAGTGAGGAAATTGCTCCCTCACTTTTTCCTTCTCCATCCATCCAGATTTCCTTGGATGCATTCCTTTGAAGCCAACATGGATATACTCCACATCTCCTTGTTGTGAAGTTCTAGTTTTCCGGTCAAGTATGATATCTTCGAGCAACTTATCTAGATACTTTAGTGAGAAAGCATCTATTGTAGGAATCTTTGCAACCTCCTCAGTATCCATAATAAATGGAGGTTCATAAAGCTTAAGGTTTTCTATGTTTACCACTGCGTACATTTGCATATAAGTAGGCAAGTCAAGACAAAAAATGTTGTCTCCAATATTTTCCAATATGGTGAAGGGACCATATCGGATGGGTCTCAACTTCTTCCCTTCTCCCTTCATTCTATCCTTGCTGATATGGAGCCATACTGTGTCCCCAACTTGAAACTGATGGTCAACTCAGTGCTTATCATGTCAAACTTTATACCAAGCTTGACTCTTCTCCAACTTCTCCTACACTTCCTGATGAATCACCAATACCCACTGAATGAACTTTCTTGCTATGTCCCGATCATCTCATTCATTTCTATCATCCTCTTTCCGAAAGACCATGTCGAATGGATCTCTAGATAGATAGCTAAAACATGTCTCAAACGGTGAGCTCTGTGTAGATGAATGTGTTGCTCGATTGTATGCACTCTGCACATAAGGAAGTTGTTCATCCCACAACTTGGGATGTTCCCCACAATAGCCTTGCAACAAGTGTACCACGGTGTAGTTTACAATCTGTGTGTGTCCATCAATCTATGGATGACATTCCATACTTATTTTCAACTTAGTGTCCATCATTCTCCACAAGCTAGTCCAAAACTCCTCAAGAAAGTGAGAGTCTTGATTTGTCACAATAGATGTGAGAAACCTAAAATGGAGCCAAACATGCTGAAAGAAAAGAAATCCAGTCTTCTCAACAACGACCTTCTTTGTACAAGGCATTAAAATTCACATTTTACTAAATTGATCCACAATGACATACAAATAGTCATGTCCTTTTGTAGACATAGGCAAATCTCCTACAAAGTCCATGGACAAACTTTCCCATGGTCAACTTGGAATAGGAAGTGGTGTATAGAGCCCAAGTTTTCTATTAGAGGGCTTTGAGACAAAACACAACACACAACCCTTTACAAAGCGAGCCACAATGTTTTTCATGTGAGGCCAAAAACAAAACCTTTGCAAATGACATAAAGTTTTCTCAATTCCAAAATGACTAGAGACCAAAGAGGTATGAGCCTCTCTAATTACATGAACCCTTTCATCACTAGGTATGCACAGTTTTCCAAGATGGTACAATAGATTTCCTTGTAAGTAATAATTTTCCACCTACGATCCATGAGTCATTTTTTCATAGATTTCTTTAAAATCACTATCATTAGCATACTATTCAACATAACTTTATAACAATAAAGCAACATTTTGCAACACTACAGATGCAAAAATAGGAGGGTGAGAAAGCATATCTGCTACTTTCTTATTGGTGCCCTTTTTGTATCTTATCACCAAGTGAAACTGTTAGAGGAATTGCATCCATCTAAAGTGACGGGCTTGCTAAAGCTTGGTTTGTGACTGAAGATATTGCAAGGGCTGATGATCCATCTGGGATAACAGTCTGGGATAAAGTTTCTAAATGGTAACATACGTGTTGTCTTTGCTACATCAATACAACATACATGGCATATCCATTGGCATCTATTTCAATTTCAAAAGGATATTAAAGGTCTCATAAGGCTAGCACTAGTGTTGTGCTCATCTTTTCTTTCAGTGTGTCGAAGGATTTCTGTTGTTTTCCTTCCCACTGAAAGGCCTACTTCACATTATTGAAGGCATGCAAGGGGGTTGAGATAATGGAGAAGTTTGTAATGAACCTTCTCCAATACTGAACCATGCCCTAAAAGCTTCAAACCTTTGTACCATTCATGGGATCAGGCCAATTCATAATCGCCTCCAGTTTAGAGGGATCTATCTTCAATTGTCCATTGTCAACAATGCGGCCTAAATAAATCACAGAAGCCTTCCCGAACTCACATTTAACAATTTCAAATACAACTTTTCACTTTTTAGAACGTCAATCACTTTCTTTAGATGACACACCTATTCATCCCATGTCCTATTGCACAAAAAATATTTTCCAGACATACATGAACAAGATGATCAAGAAAAATCCTAAATAAAGCATTCATTACCCTCATAAATGTGGTTGGAGAGTTGCATAGTCTGAATGGCATCACAATGCATTTGAACAACCACTGTTTGGTTTTGAATACAATCTTCCAAATGTCCTTCTTTGAAATTATAACTTGGTGATAACCACTATGAAAATCCATCATTTTAAAATAAACATCATTTTTCAATTGATCTAACAATTCATCAATGTGAGGGAGAGGGTACCGATTCTTCATCGTGTTCTTTTTCAGCACCCTGTAATCTACACACATTCTCCATGTATCGTCTTTGTTGGGCATGAACATGATCAATGAGGCACAAGGAAAAGAACTTGGTCTGATGAGTCCCTGATTTAAAAGTTCTTGCACCTCTTTCTTGATCTCCTCCATCTCGATAGAAGCCATCCTACACCTGCAAACATTCGATAAAGGAGCATCCTGTTCTAAATGGTTCTCATGTTGGATTTCTCGTTTAGGGGGTAATCCTCTCAATTCCTAAAAAAAATCATTATAATCATAAACAATTTCAAATAATTATTTCTTATGATCAAGATTACATCCTTTGAAAGCGTTGGCCATCTCAGCCTCTTTTGCTCTCACTATCATGAGCATGGACCCTTTGCTGGAATTAACCAGTCGTTTAATCTATCCTACGCTTACAAGGCTAGCATTAACTTTTATATGATGAGCTCTAACTATATACTCTACCCCGTCCTTTGTGAGGTGGTATTTTCTTTCATGCCGAAAGAAAATGACCTTTCTTTCAAATAGATATGGGCTTCCAAAGATGATTCCACAGATGTACAAAGGCACTACATGTAACTCTACCTCATCAACTAATTTAGAAGAAATAACAAATTTGGCCCTACACTGCTTTGTGACTTGCAATTTGGCTTTATCGCTTACCCAACCAAGCAGGTATGGACTCAGATAATGCTTAGTTTCAAGACCTAAATATTTCACTAAGGACTCTGAGATTAAGTTTTCTTGGGAACCTGAATCAAACAGAGTTTGCAGCTTTGTATGTTTTATGACAACTCTAATGTGGAATAACTCAATTCTCTTTTGCTCATCATTTACAGGCTCATTTAAATAACTACTACTTGTAACTGAACCAAAACTATCATTAATGTAAAGAGTACCTCTTGTGCCCATGGTTGTGATCAATGTCTCATCATCATAATCTGATCTAAGGTTTTGCGTTGTTGCCAATGTCTTTTGGTTCACCTTTCCACCGAATCTCTTTAGTCCCAACTCCGGATTTAGCATCAAGTAGCTGTCCTCATCATGACCATATTTCTTGCAATGAGTGCAAGACGATGTTGCTCTATCCCCTTTCTTGGTTGCAACAATCTTCTTATCCTTCCCTTTGCGTTTCTTCTGGAATTTTCCATGCTGACGTTTGAATGGTGTCTTCTTGGCTTAATCATCTCTGTCATTCTTTCCTCATTTTTAAAGATGAATAGTCTTTATTCTGGCCACATCAATTTTAGTAGGCTCGAACACTAATAGTGAGTGTCTTACGTAACTATGTAGTGCACCAACATACTTAGTTACAGTCTCAAATGAATCTAATGAGATGCCCAGATTCAGTGCTTATTTCTAAATTTCTTCAATGAAGCTTTGCACATTATGGCCCTTATGTGGCCTCAAATATTTCCATTCCATAAGTGCCTTTTGTTTATAACCCAAAGGGTAAAATTGGTCTTTCAATGCAGAAATAAAATTAGACCAAGAGGACAGAAGTTTGCTTGACTTTGCGTTGTCGTTGTGCAACTTTCTCTACCACCAAACAAGATCCGTGCTGCTCAACTGAAGAGATGCTAACTAGAATTTCACTTCATCTTCTTTGATTTGTAGGATTCGACAATAAACCTCTATCTATCTTATCTAGTTATTAATTTTTTCTTCACTACACTCTCCATTGTACATGGGCAGGTCAAACTGTATGTCTAACTTTAAGAATAGTTTCTTAGATGTCTGCTTCGAATTTCGATGAGAGTGATGAGAAACATCATTTGAATAAGGAGAGGGAGGAGGCTCTTCTCCACCACCTTTCTAATTTTCCGATCTATGATCATCGACATCATTCTTCTAATGCCCAAGTTCCTTCTCATACTCTCCAAACAACTTGTCCAATTTTACTGCCATATTGTAGAATACCTTTCAGAAATTTTGCTCCTCTTCCCAGTAAAATTCTTCATTGGCCATGTTTCTTCTTAGTTGTGCACATCCTGCTTCAGGATCAAAGGACTTAAGCATTCCTTCTCCTTTTCATAGCTTGTTTTGGGCTAGCCTAAACTCATGAAACTCACATCTACAAAGACTTGCTCTGATACCGAACTTGATCCAAGATATTTTACTTACAGATGGATCAAAATTACATATAACAGAGTTAATTAACCATTGAACTTAAAATCACGTAAACAATGTGGAAATAATTAGAAGAACACAAAAACCATGACACAATGATTTGATTACAAAGTTCGTCCAATTTGGACTACGCCTTCATGCCCTTCTCAATAGTGGGGAGTCATTCATTCATTAAGTGGCATAAAAAGAGATAAAAGTACAAGAAAAATTCTTTACAATTCTTATAACTCCAATCTAGAAGATGGACAAAGAATGGAGATCCCAGCTTTAGAAACAGATAGAACCATTGAATGCCTAGTGAAAAATCATGCAAAAATTCCTATCCAAACCCCCAATTTGGATAATCGGGCCTTCTGCAACTCTTTAGAACCTCCTTGTTGCTCAAGGTAAGGTCTTGACTTGCTGCTAGGGTCAGGGTCTATTGTACAATACTTTTGAACTATTCTGTTGATCCTCTCTCCCTTCTTCTTACACAAAAATGACCTTTTATAAGCATGGTGGCAATCGCTTAATACCCAAGAAGTTCAAACAATAGACCAAGTTAAGCGAGAGGGTGTATTCCACATAGGTTCTCAGGCCCCTGAATAGTATGGGGAAACAACCCTTATAAACATGGAAAAATTCTTTTAATTGTGCGTTTTAATCGATGGCAAGACTATCAGTGTTTCCAACCACCGGCGGATAGTCCCATGCCCAAATAATACACACTTTGCGACAATAGACCCATCGAGAATATAAAATATGATATATAACATATTGCATCTGTAGGGCCCCATCACAATCGCAATCAGTGGAAGACCCACGCTCTGTGATGATCATCGATCCTATGGGATAATAGAATGTAGTTTATAAAATAACACATCCAGATCCTCATCACAAATCACAATCAGCGTAGTCCATCGATAACATGTATATCAGCATGGTACTTGTGCGATATGTGATTATATCACACCACAACATAGATTCTACGGGGGAAGATTCTTAAGTACTCGTTCCTCCTCCGACCTTCGATATGCGATATCGCAATCATAGTTGGGATCCTACCAGGGTCGATTCTCCTTAAATCGTGACATCTTTTTGAACTTCCCCATTCGATGAGAGTGTTTGCCACATCACTCCTCTTGCCACCTAAACAAGTCAAACATCAACTTTGACTTACTCTAACTTCTTCATATGGACTCGATTTGAGTGCCATTCACACTATTGGAATCAGGATGATGAGCACTTCAATCCGATATTAATTTTATCTAGATTCTACCACTTTTAATTTTGAGCCTTTTACCATGCCACTGGTACTTTTCTAAAGAACCACCTAGACCAATCCTCCTGGATCACCCATGATGAGAGAAAAACACACAACTTATGTTAGAATATTGTTGTAAGCTATAACCTACTATTACATCAAATTTACTAGCACCAACCAAAAGAATACAACCATCCCTTAAATTTACAAGAATCAAACTAAAGGAGGAACCAACCCCCTAAAACTTATAGGAACCAACTTAAAGGGGACAACACCCCTAAAATTTATAGGAACCAAATTGAATAAGAATCCTATCCAAAAATGTGCATGAACCAACCTAGTTTTCCTAGTATATCCCTCTTCCATCACATTTTCCAAATGAGACCCAAAAGATTTATTTCCACCATACACACTCTAATTTATTTATTTGTTAATAATTTATTATTATTATTATTATTCTTATTATTATTATTATTTATGCTCCAACTTTATCATGAATTGATCACATTATCTTCATCTCTCTTATCATATAGATTTAAAACCATACCTAATATATACTTAGTTCACCACCACTTTATATTCTAACTTAGTCACATCTATAAATTTTGTATCTTCCTAGATCTGATCACAACTTCTCAGCTATATTTTTTTATAATCTACATCTCTTCTCCACTAGCTCATATATGATCTCATCATTCAAATATTCTCTATTTTATTCTCTATGCCTATTTTATCTCTTTAGCCACAAGAACCTCAACATCTTACATCCATATTCTGTGTGATATACACAATGTTTGGGGAATCTCTACTTTTTATCTGATACCTCAGGACTTCCCTACTATTTTTCTCTCATTAATCTACATAGATAATCTCATCATGTCTTGGATAGGAGCTAAATTCATTTTTATCTTCTACACTACCTCTCCTTATCATTTGCAAAACTCTTTTCTCATAGATATAAGCTTCAAACATAGTCACATAGCCTCACTCGGCATTAATATACTCACATGGATCATTCAATTGAGTTCTCTACATAATGTGATGCACACCATTCATAATTTTTTCATCATGTTCCCTACGTATTATGGTTTAATTAGGTTGACAAGGTATTTGGATTGTATACCCTTGATAATTTAATTACCATGGACTCATCGTCACCACTAATAATTTAATATTATTCTTTGACCTCAAAGTTTGGTGACTAATGCTTCAACAACCTTACAACTTGGCCCAGAGGACCATGACTAAGCACTTACCCTATTTAACATTCCATATCAACTTTGTAAGCTCCAGCAGTTATGTTTCCTGTCCTATGCTACCATGTGTTACAACTAAGCACCAATCTAGAATCTAGGGATTCGATATTTGGATCTTTTACCTAGCGAAAATTATTGCATGGGTTGACCCTTCGATGGCCAAATTCCTTTTAAAATTTTCTCATAAAACCAAAATGTCCCTATGATTTTTCCCTCTTTTTTCACTTCATATACATATGGATCTAGGTCACTTACATGTGAACATCCTTCTTTAAACTTGAGAGGCCCAAATACATGGATGGTCTTATCCTCTGAAGATCAAAATACTGAAAAATGTCAACATGGTAGAGCATTACAAAACACCCTCCTAGTATAAATTCCAAGGCCTCCCATATCATCAACCATGTAATTGCCAATTTATCTTCCACGTTGTCTCTCTGTTACCTATCATGCCAGCTCACTACCACGTATCACTTGAAAAGGGGCCACTTGGAAACCCAAAAATGTCAAATCTACTTACCATGTGTCAAGGCAACATAGCACCACATCCGATGTTATTTCCACCTAACACCACCTAAACTTCTACGTGGATGCCACTTGTATGCCACATCATTTTCTGTACCTTGTCAAGGGATCCACTGCCTATCTAAGAAATATGGTATCCAACTTGCTTTGTGGGTATTTGTCTTAGGAAACCCCAAACTCCTAGATTTATGGATACTCTTGTAGTGGTTAGATTAATATAAAATGTTCCCTTCCAACCAATAATTTGGTTATGCACACCTCTCATGGCCCAAACTGTGAAACCTAGTCTTATTTGGAACTGTGCCTAGACCCCATCTCTTCAAACACTAATTTTTCTTCATTCCTGGGGAGATAGGATAAGTTCTATATATCATTGGAAAACTCTCTTATAGTTCTATCTAACTAAGAAATTTTCATGTTCTTTTGAACAAGGTACCTATAGACAAAATTCCTTCAAAGATAGGCTACTAGGTTACACATCCAACACCCTAAACTACCAACACTTAGTAAGAAACCAAGGCATTAAAGACATCATAATGTTAGCACACTGCTAATAGACCCAATAGACTGCCTTTAAACTTCACAAAAAATTTCCAACACATTAAACATAATGAATACTAAGATTTCCCATAATGAGACATAGTTGTAATCGAGTTTTCTCTAAAAGAAATAAAAAGATATCATGACTCTCAAAATTATAAATCTAATAAGGAACCATTTTTACCACAAATTAGCTTTAAAATCCTTGAAATTCAATTAGTGCAAGTGAGGTCATGCTTAGGGAAATGGACAATAGTTGAAAAAAGAAACGAAAGAATGTGGGAGTGAAGATAATGCCCATCTTTAATTAGTGAATGTTTTAGTGATCTGCGCCTTTAAATATTTATGTTGGATGTTTTTGAAATGCTTATTATTTTTAGAGTTGAATTTTACAACTTTTACAAGGGTGTGTGTTACACTGAATTTTGTCACCTTGACTATCTGCAGTTTATGTGGCCTCATCAATAGCCACATTGTCCTCTTTGTCAAGCCCCATACCTCTGCTCTTCATGTCAAA
>APFE031276559.1:0-14697 GCA_000404065.3 Pinus taeda | reverse complement strand
CTCCAACATTACTTGGTTTCTGTTTTTGAATCCTCTTGGCCTTAGGGCCGGGTTCTTTCCTCTTTTGACCTTTGTGCTTCTTAGAGCTAGAAGCCACCTCCTTGTTTATCATTAGGTCCCTTAAAGGTGTGTCATCCACATCAATCACCTAATTTGCTAGGTTAGGGTTCTTTTTGAATTTTAACTTAAGCCTTAGTTTGTTTGTTGGCCTGGTATGAGGATTTTTGACCCCATAGATTTCAGCTAGAGTGTTCATTCAAAATCTCTGTTTCCTCTATTTCAGGATGACCCTTCCCTATTTCAGTAGGTTGATCATCTACAACTTTCACATGTTGTTCTGGTAGCTCAAGAGATGGCTCTCAAGGAGGAGATAGGGTTTTTTCCTTCGCAATCCTTTTACTTTTTCTTTTGTAAACCCTTTTAAACTTAGGGACTAGAACAAGGCTTTCTGACTGCATGCTCAGGGAGGCTTTTCTTTTGCTTCTGCAAGTAGCTGGCAATCCTACCATACCATGCCCTGGGAGCCTGCTTGAGTCCATATAGAGCTTCCTTCAATCTGCACACATGAGTGTGTCTCTCATGAGTCTCAAAGCCCCCTGGTTGTTCTATGTGCACTTCTTCCTCTATCACCCCATTCAAGAAGGTTTTCTTGACATCCATTTGGTGAATCTGCCATCCCATCTGCGCTGCTAGAGATATACCTGAACAGATAGAAGTGTATCTCGCAATTGGGGCGAAGGTCTCCTCATAATCTATCCCTTCATTTTGTGCATATCCCTTTGCCACGAACCTAGCTTTGTACTTTTCCACACTGCCATACGCTGCATATTTGATATTATAGACCCATCTAGAAACTACAATTGATCTATTTTTTGGCCTTGGCACTACCTCCTAAACATCATTCGTCATGATAGAGCTATACTCTTCTACCATCGCATCTACCCACACCTAATGTTGTTTGGCCTCCTGCAACCTAAGCCACCAATGCTTGGTACCTGTCAGGCTATCTGCGTTGTCTTTTGCTTGTCCTAGGAGTTCCAATAAACTCCTTTGCATCTCTCAATGTCTAACGAACCTCTTTGCTGGCTCAACCACTAGTTGCGGCAGGTTTTGCCAACTCCTCCTCATCCTGTCTCTGCTACTCCATCTGCTGAGAACTCCTCGGATTTCTAGCACCTGAGGAAATATTGGTGTTGGTCACAATACTTGATCCTTGTGACTGTCCTCCTGCCTATCCCACTGGTTGCCCGTGTTGCTGGACCAAAGGGGCTTTGCTGACTGATTTTGATCACCTACAAGCATCTCACGAGATCTCCTGAAAGCTCGGTCCTCCATGAACTTCACATCTCACCTTATTACTATCTTCCTATTGCTAGGAATGTAGATTCTATATTCCTTTGAGGTTTCACTGTACCCAACGAAGAACCCCTTCTCTGCAGTCTGATCCAGTTTGGTTTGTTTATCATCTGGCACGTGGCAATAACCAATGCTGCCAAAAATTCTGAAGTAGCTAACTTCAGGCTTCTTCCCTGTGAAGACTCCTTCTGGCGTTTTCTTCCCAAATGCTCTATGAGGAGTCCTGTTCTGAATATATACTACCGCATTACATGCTTTTGCCCATAGAAATATGGGTAGATCCTCGTCATATAACATAGCCTTTGCAGCTTCAACAATAGTTCTGTTTTTCCACTCCACTACACCATTATGGTGTGGATTATATGGATTTGTCCATTCTCTCTTGATGCCTTCCTTCTCATACAAATCTATGAAGTCCTTATCAATATATTCTCCACCATTATCTGACCGAAGCACCTTGATCTTCTTCTTTGTTGCATTCTCCATGAGAGCTTTAAACTCTCTGAAACAATCGTAGACCTCATCCTTGGTTTAAAGAAGTAGATCCAAGTTTTCCTGGAATGGTCATCAATAAAGGTGACGAAATATTTGGCATCGCTGAGAGCTCTAGTGGACATCGAGCCACAAATATCTGATTGTATGAGTCATGTTATCACCCAAAGTGTACACCAAGGGCCACAATGCTCAAGGACAAAAGCTATCATTGTAAACTTTGTCCACTCTATTCTAGCTATCTCCTAGGCAAGCTAAGGGGGGTAGTCCCTAAGAGGTGAAAGATGGATGATGAAGGAAAACTTGTTGGGAACCAACAAGTGCTAGGGGATGCATTGAAAGATATCTTATTAACTTGAATTAAATTAGATCCATGCAAGATTAATTAAGCAATGTTTAATATATTCAACTAAATTTAGACAAACCAAATTTAAAGTTATGAGACTAGTGCCTTTAAATACAATGTTCAGAAAGAAAAGACTTGCAAGATAAATGGTTCACCAAGTAACAAGATGACAAATGTTGTTTTAGATGGATTATTGACTAACTTATATGAAATGCAAGATGAAATGAGATGTTAAAGACTTAATCACTTAGATTACGATTTACTCTGAGCTAAACACTAAGTACTTAAAAAACGAAAATTTCAATGAAAATCCCAATTGTGCAGATGCTCAAAATACTCAATTTAGGAAATGAAAGATATACAATTTTACACAAGTCCACGATAAAGTATTCAATAGAAATACTGATCACAATTACTTGAAAATTCTCAAAATTAAATATGCAAGAAATATCCAATAATTCAAGTAAAGAACTCCACACTTAGAATTAATTAAACAATGAGCGCTCTTAATAGATATCAAGCACTAAAATATTTAAAATCCAATGCCAATGACCATGAAACTTAGTTGAAGCATGCAAAAGGCTTAAACACTTAAATTTCAAAAATTAATTACTAGGAAAAACCATGAAATTTAAATGCTAATCAAATAAATACTTCTTGAAGCAATTATGGAATTAAATGATTTTCTTAAATAACTCCAATCCAGAAAATATTTTTTTCTTCTTCTATAGTCAAACTTAGAATTTTTTTTTTTAAATTATATTTGCCTTGACTATAGAAAAACTTAAATTTTTACCCCACAGATTTTTAAAGATTATAGGGCCAAAAATAAAAACCCTTATAAAAAATTTAAAAATAAGGAACTTAAGTTTAAAAACTTGTCATACTTTTATTAAACTTAATGTGATAATGTTTGTGAGATGGAAAATTTTTAAAGAGGGCCAAAATAAATCTTTTTAATGTGACTAATATATATATATATTATATATATATATATTATTAAAAGGCCAAAATTTAGTTTTTTTTAATGAAAAAGCAAAATTTAATTCTTTTAATGGGCCAAAAGCCACATAAAAAAATTAAATCTAAATGTGAAGGCGGATGAACAATGAAGCTAAGTCGAGAGAGGAAAAGAAAGGCGCTAGGGTTGAGAGAGATGTATGCAGGCTCGAGTGGCATTCGAGAAAGATGAGATGCAGCCAGAGGAAAGGGATGCCGGCTAGGCAGGGAAGCAAGGAGGAAGGACAGTGAAAGGAGATGAGACTGCACTCAGAGGGAGTTAAGGTCGTGGAAGGGAAAGGAGAAGGATGCAGGAACTAGGACGCAGGAAGGGAGAAAGAAATGCGGAAGAGGGAGTAGCAGAGAAGTACGGGAATGAAAGAGGGAGCAGCGGGGAGGTAAGGAAGGAAGGGTATGCGGACATGAGGGAGAAGCAAGGGCCGCGGGAGAGAGAAGACGGAGATGAGGGCTATGTAAGGGAAAACACAAAGAAGAGGGGAAATGCAGAGGAAATGAGGGCTTTGAAATGCAGAAAACGCAGAAAAAAGGAGCTGCAAGGAAAGAAAATGCAGAGAGAGCTAAGGATCCCACAAAAAAAATTAAATTTTATTTAAAAAAAAGATATTTTGCCCAGAATTTTTTTGTCTCAAACTCATATATTTCTGCTTCGAATTGTTCCCAGAAATTACTATGTAAACCTCAGATCTGAACCTTTAAACAAATGATTTAATTGCTTGAACCCTGCACACAAAAGTTTGAGGCTAGATCTTGCCCTCCAAGGCCTAGAGCTGCCTCAAAACCGCAAATTTCTTTGACGTTTTAGATCTGAACCTGCACAAAATAAAAACTCAAGACCCACAACATATACACAAATCTAAAACAAAAACCCAAATCCCAAGTTAGAAAACTAAAAATAAAAAATTGAATTTTTCAAATCTATATACTTAAATTACAGATTTATTAGATCTGAAGAGTATGAGTCCAACTCCACTTCTAGAACTGTAGATTTGAGACTCTTTCTAGTCAGATCTAACAATTTAGCATAGTGTTTTGAAGATAAATAATTTTTTAAGTTTTAGGTACTAGCTAGGACACACTTGCAAGATATAATTCGTTAGATAATCTAGGAATTTTAATCTGGAAGGCTCTCCAGATCTTAAGTTTCGGGAGTCGGCTGGTTCAACCAAGAACTTCCCCAAACGCCCAAAATTTCTGAATCAAATGATTTCTGCACACTTATGAAATAAGACGTTAAACCAATAGAGGTATAAAATAACTATTAAATCTTTAAATATTAGGAATACCTGTTGATCAATAAAAAATCTTAATGTTATCTTAAAACCCAACAACCTAAGCAAGATACCTGTGCAATAGATTGATCTACAAGAGCTATTAACCAACAACTTATAAATAAGATCAACAAAACTTTAAATACAAGTTACCATAAAATACCGGAGAGGAACACTGCATCAAGTAAAACCCCAAAGACTTTGCGTTGTATTATTCCATAAAAGTTTACAAGAGCTTCAAGAGCTAGTACATGAGTCAATGATTAGATCCTTTTGAATGACAAATGACCTCTAATTTATAGATTAATTTTCCAACACCTAGTTGGCTTGATCCCCATCAAAGTAATCTCGACCGTTGTAAAATATTTAATTATGTTTTAATCTCCTCCGTCAAAATTATTTTATTTTTTGAGGAAAATCGAATTTTTCGTTTAATTGAATTTCAATAAACTCAAAATTAATTATTTTGAGTAGATTTTCTCAAAAAATTGACTTTGACTTAACTACCAAGGCCCAAGGGTCCAAAATCTCTTGAAATTTTCAATATTCCGTTGGTCAGTGACCTCCAAAAATTAATTCTTCTAAAACCCACAAATTTTTTAATTTGGAGAATTAATTTTTCCTATGACTTAAAATTAATTAAATTTCTGACTTATAATTTTAATTTGTTTTTGCCAGCAAATTTAATTAATTGACTCATGAGGGGATTAATAATTTTTCCAACCCTAAAATAATTTAGCCATGGTGTCTAAATATGAGGGACCAGGCACTAAAATATTTTTCACATCAAGATATTACAATTTAATACATGAAGGAGGAACACCCATTCGTTATAGACCCTCAATCACTTACCCAATTCTGCGATTCGAATATGATTTAGTAGACCAAGTAATTTGTAATAAAGTAATTTAACTAATTAGCTTAAATTACTCCCAAATTACTTTACAAAAGACTCAACTAGAACACTAGGACTTACCTAAAATCTTGACGACAAAATCCACCCTAACTTTGGGGTGAGGTTAGAGGGAAAAACTCTGCTGATCATCTGTGTTTAGAAACACACATGAATGAGTGAGACAAAAAACCTCATAAAATAGAAATCGTCACCAAAAAAGTAGGATTACCTAGGTTGTTACATACATAGATGGTCTTACTAGGATCATTTACATTATAAACTTGCATAATGGATTGACAATTGCTACAAAAAGATCACTAAAGATGATGATGACATCTGGATAATCTTCACTGCCCTAGCATGATGGAATCTGCTTGCGAAAATGTACACTGCTATAGGGTAGTTGGCGCGGAGTGGTCAACATGTAATGATCCTAAATAGGAAATACAAGTGATAACAACAAATACTCTACGCATCAAAATACAAAAACGAAATGTTCAGTAGACACCCATATAAAAACTATAAATGGAGAACTTCTGAGCCATTTTATTAATTTTCTGCAAACCAAATACAATAGATAATGGAATGGTGCACCTGGTCTTGTCCTAATGAACAAGCAAGACCAACCCCAAGTGGTAAAATAGTTGAGCTGAAGGCTTCCCAGCTGCTGCACCACTCTGCACTGCGCTGCCCCAGTAAACTGTTGCCCTGTTGAACTTCGACCTGCTGGAATGTGCCCAAAAAATGCCCAGAAAATTATATCCTTTCAGCCCCGGATTCCTTGGACAAAACCCAGAAGGGAATTTCACTAGTTTTGACTTTGGATTTTCGATCTCCTTGGAGCCTCTCCCCAGCTACTGCTGCCAAATTCGACTTGCAGGAAATAGCCTACAAATCCCTCTGTAAATAATTCTGAAATGTTGGTTTTACCTATGCTATCCAACTCCTTGCTCCCGGATGGCTCTTGGCCAAGATTAACTGCTCTCCCAAGCCCCACGAAATTGTTGCTACAGGCCTCTACACAATCCATCTGCCCAGAAATTCGTACAACTGATGCATTGGTCTAGCTGGCTGCAAATCCCAGTGAAAATTTCCTCAACAAGTAGCCTCCTCAACTGAACCTCCTTGTTGGCTTCCAACTCCTCCTGCGTGTTTATGGCTGCCCAGGAAATACGCAGTTACCTCTCTACGCTTTTGGTTGAAGTGTGTGACTGTGCTGAACTCCCTGAAAACTCCTGTGGAATAGCCTCCCTAGAGCAGGCACGAATGGTCCCCTGAATAAGAGGTTGAATCTCCCGCGTGAGAGATTCGTGGCTAAACAACCGATAGACTCGCTAAGCAGCAGATCTTTCAAAGAGTGTTTGTTTGCAAATGTTCAAGATGAAAAAAAAATGAGAGCTGATCTCTCTTTATAACTCCTTGGGCCCCCTTAGACTCATGTGGGCCCCTCCATCCACCCATTTGATTTTCCCTCCAAGCATATTGTATGGCTAATTCGAACTCCTATGTGGGTGGCCCCCACATTCCACTAGCAGCTAAATAAAGTCGATTTGGTCCCTAAGTCCTTAAGTCGAAAGTGTGGGGCCCTCTTCCTTAGTCAAAAATGTGCAAAATTGTGTAGCAACACCCTGTTACTAATGTGTTTGAGAAGGGACATGACAGTCCTCCCCTCCCAAATGTTGCTTGCCCTCAAGCAACCTCAAAGATTGGTACTCCAAAATATGTTCACCCTCCCAGGTGGCATGCTCATTTGGCAAGTTCTTCCAATGCACCAAACATCGCTTGTCCTCAAGCAATGCCTGAACAAACACCCTCTCTGATTGTGGACCCCCACTATCACTGCAAACTTCACTAGGGTCCCAAATGTGCCATTGGATCATCCCTGATCGTTGTACTATCCTATAGTGAAGGAGTCCCTCGATACCAGGATCCCAAGCCAACCTGATTAACGTGAAGCCCCCCTTGCTCCACTCACTATCCTTCCAGATATGGGCATTAGGATCCCTGTGTCTATCACTAATAAGTAGATCATTCTGACAACGTAAAACTCTACCCAAATCCTCATGAAGTTACTCTACCGAATAGTCCACCCCATGCACTTTGATTGTGCACCCTTGAAGATACAACACAATCGCTATGCTAATGAAGCCTCTCCTGCATGAGCTCCTCCTGAAATCCTCTTGTTGGTCATCCTGCCATGTTGACGAAGTCTCCCACGCCGTTAGCGAATCATTGAAACTTGATGACCCTCCCCTATAGAAACCAGCTCACCCCTATGGGTATCTGAACTACGAAGTACTATGACGCTAGGGTTCCATGCCCAATGCAGCAAGAAATTGTCCTGCTGACCCTGTGACACCCTAGTCATCACTAACTTACTAACGTGATCGTACCAGAGCCTCCTCTCGCATAGGTCTGGGCCACAATCTATCGATGATCGAGGTTAGGTCCAACTTGCCAAAGCAACCCAATAGTGTCAGTGCCTATCCCTCCATGGTTGGCCCCAATCTTGAGCAACAATCTACCTTGCCCTATGGTGAGGGCTTCGATGATTCCCCGTGTGTCTGCCTGTGAATGAATCAATTCACATGTTATCTTGCCCATGCTCACTGAGGAGTGAAGTATCCCACCAATCCACTGGATCCCTGGATCCCATAACCATACTAGAGGTCCACAACCCCCAATCCTCTCTGCTTGTCGCTATGATATGCTGCTAGTTGTTGGGACTCCTCCATGCCCCGTCTTCGACTCTTATAGATATCCAATAGGTAGGCACCGAGCATCAAGAAAACCTGTGTTATCAACTGCCCCGCGCCTGCCAAATCACACAACAAGATCTACTATCCCAACTCTTGATGATGTGCCCTGGTCCTACTAGAAGTCTAGGCATCATCCTGCCAACAAGGGCTACCATCCTTCACACCTCATGCTCACCTAATGTCTCAAGTTGTCAAGTTGGAAAAGCACCATATAACTCCCTCTTGGTCACCTCCCCAAGTGTGAGGCTAGGGGTGGAACATATGCTACCTCGACAATCAACCATGTTATCCCTAAGCATGTATCTGTCAACTCGTGCACCTACCAAGTGTCTCAACTGGAGAGTCTCCTCCCAACCCAGGACACGCGGTGTCTCATCCAACTGCCTAGGGTGAGCCTCCCATGCCCTGTTGCCTGAATGGAGAGTGTCAAGGGGAAATAACCTAATACTATGTGACTGTAAGCAACATCGAAGGAGGATGGGTGGGTATGTCTCGAAGGGTATGATCAAGAGTTTGCCAGAATGCTCAAAAGTAATCCTCAGATGTCCCTGTCTCTGCCTTGGATCTACTGATAAACCCCTCGAGGCCCTAACTCCGCTAAACATGGTGTCACCAGATGCTCAACCATGTCCTCATCGATCCTAAGTGAGATGCATCCAATGGCCACCTACTGCCCATGTCCATAAGTCTCCTTGGAGGTAACGCTCCAAGCACCCACTGCACTGCATCATCTGCCACTGCATGCCACCTAGTGTCACCGCACTCATCGAAATGCCACTGTACACCACAAACTGTCTCTGTACACCATGGAATACCCCTGGCTACAGCGATACCATCCTGTATCGTCTTGTGTCCTACCTGTGTCACTGCACCTGTCACTCCCCACACGTCCTCAATGTGATGTGAGTCACTCCTCCTACCCCACAGTGTCAACCGACATGCTATGGTATACCACCATGTATCTCCATGCTCCTTTGCAGGCCACTGCTCCTCGCTGCATAGCCCTACACACCACTGGGTGCTATGGCCTAGAATTGGGTCTGTATAAAACAAGCCACATTCCTCTATATAAAACTGGACTCTACGACCTGACTCTGTGTAGTCTTGTGTACCACTGCCTACTATCATACCACCCTATAACATATTGTATCCCGCATGTGCCAAAGTGTCTGCCAATCTGATAGTGACCCCACCATGACACGCATCATGTCCCCTCGTCCATCCTGGTAGACCTGAGCACCCTAACTCCACTCCTTCTAGGGGGGGTATCTCTGTTGTGTCGATCCTCTATGACCCTTGACTCCTAAACCTCAATGGGAGAACATCATCTCCATACAATATTCGGTCTGGTGGCATACCCATGCCACCTCCTCCAACCAGCTCTTGCCAAAGAATGCTAATCATCCTGCACCCCCATGCGCAACCAACATGCCAAAACAACCAATGGAGTCTGCTCACAAACCACCTGGCCACTAGCATTAATTGGAACTCCCCTAAGGAATGAACGTGCTCAGGCACAGGGTTGACTCCTCATCAATGCCATAGCCATCCCACATGTTTGATATCGGATAGGAAGCCTCGCCTGGATCCCAATGCCAACCTGAGCCTCCTCACCCTCAATGACTGAGAGCTCCCACTGAGCTTTACTCCAGACAACGACCATCTCTATGAGTCTAGCCCACTCCACTGGGTACCAACTCAGAATCTCTCGCCATCCAACCCCAAGAGAGGGATCGAATGCACAAATTCTAGCACGTAGAAAAAGCCCTCCATCCTGCGAGTGTTGCACAATACGCAACTCATGTCGCCTCAACTCACCATCTTGGTCAACACATAAAATTTGTCGAGGAGTCTCTGCATCTCTCTCTGTGGTGCAAAGGTAGTCTAGCAATGTTGCAAGCCCCATCTATATAAGCCCAGAGAGAGCTATTATTTGGAAGTACTGCAACTTTGTTGACGGTCTGTGCATCTAACAACTCTAAGTCAGTGGTGGGCCCCAAAGAAGACTGCTCGTCCTCCTCCACCATGGGCTCAACATGAGTCACAAACTGCCCCTCTATGTGCTCTCCATGTTGTTGTAGGTGGTTGTCATCCCGCAACTCTATCGTAGATCTGGGTGCCTCTGTACCTATCGGCTCCTCATGAAGGGTGGTGATGTCTCTCGGCACCTCATCATCCTATCGTGCGCTGCTATCACCTGAAAACTTGGTCACGATCTCAGATATCTCAACAACGGATGTCACCTTCTCAACGGTGGACATGTCTGTGTCTCCTAGCACCTCATCAATGGATGGTCCTATGGGTGTATGCTTTATTTTCTCCCCCAAGGTGTCAACTGGTGCTATCAAAGAGGCCTCCAACAATGATGACTCTTGTGCTACACTAGGTATACCAATGTGATCCTCACACTCCCGCGTGTCCTCTGCATCATGTTCAATCTCCTCCTCGGGCCCCTGATGTTTAAGACCAAGTCCCCACCAGCAAAATCGTCTCCTTGACTCATCCTCTAATTGTCTCTGGCCTGCCCGCTCCTTTTCAGGAGATCTGATGCCTTGATTCTGTCAGCTTTCCCCACATAGTGTAGATGGTTGTATTCCCATGGCTTGTGCACCTCTAGTGTCTATGTTGTAAGGACAAGGATGGATCTGGTCTAACACCTTCCTCAACTGAGCCAACCTCTCATCGCTCTAGTGGATTCCACCCCAGAATTCCTGCATACTGAATCTCCCTTGAGCCATGGGTAGTGTACGGTGTAACTTGTCACTGTGCATACATGCCCAAATCTCCCATGATCTTATTGGTTACCCACAGTTGGGCCAAGATCATGCTCTGATACCGCTGTAATCATCCTAAATAGGAAATACAAGTGATAACGACAAATATTCTACGCAGCAAAATACAAAAACGAGATGTTCAACAGACACCCATATAAAAATTGTAAATGGAGAACTTCTGAGCCATTTTATTAATTTTTTGCAAACCAAATACAATAGATGATGGAATGGAGCACTTGGTCTTGTCCGAATGAACAAGCAAGACCAACCCCAGGTTGGAAAATAGCTGAGCTGAAGGCTGCCCAGCTGCTGCACCAGTTTGCACTACGCTGCCCTAGTAAACTATCGCCCTGCTGAACTTCGACCTGCTAGAATATGCCCAAAAACTGCCCAGAAAATTATAACCATTCAGCCCTAGATTTATTGGACAAAACCCAGAAAAACCCAGAAGGGAATTTCGCTGGTTTTGACTTTGGATTTTCGATCTCCCTGGAGCCTCTCCCCAACTACTGTTGCCAAATTCGACTTGCAAGAAACAACCTACAAATCCCTTTGTAAATACTTTTGAAATGTTGGTTTTACCTGTGCTATCCAACTCCTTGCTCGCGGATGGCTCTTGGCCAAGATTAACTGCTCTCCCAAGCCCCATGAAATTGCTGCTACAGGCCTCTGAGCAATCCCTCTGCCCAGAAATTCGTACAACTGATGCACTAGTCTAGCTGGATGCAAATCCCAACAAAAATGTCCTCAACAAGTAGCCTCCTCAGCTCCCGGAACTCCCAACAAGCAATGAACCTCCTTGTTGGCTTCCAACTCCTCTTGCGTGTTTAAGGCTGCCCAGGAAATATGCAGTTCCCTCTCCGCGTTGTTCATTGAAGTGTGTGACTGTGCTAAACTCCCTAAAAACTCCTGTGGAATAGCCTCCCCAGGGCGGGCACGGATTGTCCCCCGAAGAAGAGGTTGAATCTCCTGCGTGAGAGATTCGTGGCTAAACAACCAGTAGACTCGCTAAGCAGCAGAGCGTACAAAGAGTGTTTGATTGCAAATGTTCAAGATGAAAACAAAATGAGAGCTGATCTCTCTTTATAACTCCTTGGGCCCCCTTAGCCTCATGTCGGCCCCTTAATCCACCCATTTGATTTTCCCTCCAAGCATATCGAATGGCTAATTCGAACTCCTATGTGGGTGGCCCCCACATTCCACTAGCAGCGAAATAAAGTCGATTTGGCCCCTAAGTCCCTAAGTCGAAAGTGTGGGGCCCTCTTAGTAAAAAATGTGAAAAATTGTGTAGCATCACCCTATTACTAATGTGTTTGAGAAGGGACATGACACAACATCTGGCTCTATTTGGGGACACTTTGTTTCATCAAAGGAATGTGAGAAACCAGAATCTGCACCCAAGCAACACACAAAATTACATAAGTAGTGTCCATCCAAATATAATCCAAAAATCATCATATAACATTAAGTACATAAAATAAAAGCTTTGTAACCATTAACAATTCTACTAACATGAAA
This sequence comes from Pinus taeda, assembly GCA_000404065.3. Classification (NCBI taxonomy): domain Eukaryota; kingdom Viridiplantae; phylum Streptophyta; class Pinopsida; order Pinales; family Pinaceae; genus Pinus; species Pinus taeda. Next base: position 2,269 of record APFE031276559.1, on the reverse strand, counting down.
AGTAAATCTAATCCTAAAACATAAATGAAATGCTGAAATGACAAGGTGTAGGGTTAGAAATACAATACAAAGGATGCCCTATGGCATTAGATGCCATCTTTAAAGAACAACTTGAGCATTTGGCTATTTACAAGTAAGTCAAGTGGTTTACCATTTAATCTGCTTTAAGTGGAATGAATTTGGCCCAACGATGTCTCGGATAATGTACAGTCCAACCCACAAATTGTCAAACTTCTTATGTTTTCTTGGTTTTTCATTCTTGTGATCCCGAAAAAGTATCATATCTCCAACCTGCAAAGATCTAGATCGAGATGCTTTATCAAAGTTTTTCTTAATGTTAGATTGAATTTTACACACATTATGAAAAGCTTTAGTACGAGTTTCATCCAACTCCATAATCTAATCAATTGTGTTTTGGACAACATCTTTATTAGTAGAAAAAAGTTGAAGGAGTTGATAACCTGGCAATTTAAGGTGCATAGGTAGAGTTACATCTGAGCCATAAACTAATTCAAAGGGACTTTTACTAGTATCTTTTTTCTTAGTAATCCTATCTGTCCATAAAGCATACTTGATTTTGCTATCCCAAGATCGCTTATTATCTCCAACTATCTTCTTGATAATGGTTATAAGATTTTTGTTACTTGATTCAGCCAGGCCATTACCCTGAGGATAGTAGTTAGACGAATGAGATAATACAAATGCCATACTTAAAACAAAAAGATGAAAATTTAGTGGAACTAAAAGCTTTGGCATTGTCGGTAATGATCATGGCCGGGACACCAAATCTAATAATGATTTGATTTTCAATAAAGTCCATAATGACCTTTTTAGTGGCATTCTTAGTAGGAATGGCTTCGACCCATTTTGTAAAGTAATCAGTAGCAGTCAAGATCCATGAGTAGCCATTGCTAGATTTTCGTGGAATTTCCCTATGAAATCCAAACCCCAATGCTGAAAAGGTGCCTCCAAAACCACAAGTTGTAGGGGCAGGGCATCTAGCTTTTGTTTCCCAGTGAACAGTTGACAGGCTTGGCAACTTTTGACAAATTTATGCACATCATCAAAGATTGAAGGCCGATAATAGCCATCTCTAAGAATTTTGTGGGTGGTAGTTCTAGCAGCATATTTACCACCACAAAATCCTGAATGAAACTAAGAAATTATTTTTTTGGATTTGGCTTCATCAACACAACTAAGTACTATGCCCTCAAGATTTCTCCATCCAAGGCCATCCTTCATGAGGCAATACTTAGTGGATTTTAATCTAAGAGCTTTTCTTCTATGAGCACCTAAATGGTTAGGACATGTAAGATCCAACAAGTGATAAATGATATCCTTGTACCACTCATGCTCTCCTAATCTTTGCAGCTCAGGTGAAGATGAATCATTAGGAAAAATCAAACCAAAAGCTTTCTCATTTCCTTCAGTCAACATTTCAGCCAATCCTTGACCTTTGACCAACTTGGTGGGTCTAATCCCCAAGTTGTATACTTGGATCTTAGTAACCCACTTAGCATGAGTCCCTAAGCAATCGATCTGAGTTAATATATCTTTAACAACTGAATGTGGGACAAAAGCAATGATTTTAGAATAACTCACATAAGTCCTGAAATGCTTAAGAGACTTGACCAAGGCATATGCTTGCTTTTCCATGGTAGCATAATTTAATTCGTAATTTTGAAGAGCTCTACTCATGAAAGCAATAGGTTGTTCGTGATCTTCCTAATTTTTCTGTAATAAGACCCCAATAATGGTATTTTCAGAAGCGGAAGAGAAAATCATGAAATCCTTTGAATAGTTAGGACTAATTGTTAAAATTGGCAACTAGGGCCAAACTTCATGTGGGTCATCTTATTCATGGCTGATAATATGTTCATTAGATTCCTCTCATTGAGAGGTGTAGGATTGATCTAAATATCATCCGATTTCAATAAATATTTATGGAGATATGAATTTATTTTGATTATGGAATTATTATCAAGTCGACCTACAACTCATGTAGGCTCAGAAGCCCAACAGTCGCATCTATTCAAACATCAATGTTGTGTATAAATACAGGAGGACTTTTCCTCATTTGCACTCAATCATCTCATCACATCTCTTTCTCTCTCCTGCGCAGAAAAGAGGGTCTTCTCTACTGCACAGAAAAGAGTCTCTCTCTCACACATGTGGAAGGAAGCTACTGAAATTGAAGCTGCAACTGCAGATCCAAAGTTTGACCAGCGTGAACTAGAAGATCTCCTCATCTGAACTGCGTTGTAGGTTC